>CAIGRL010189501.1:0-7500 GCA_903798325.1 Fraxinus xanthoxyloides | reverse complement strand
ATCCGAAGAACAGGGGGATACAAAAAAGTAATAAGAGAGGCGCACAGACCAATCAATCGTATCGGTCGTATTCTTGAATTTGGAATGAAAAGAGGAGTAATGCTTCCTAGCACGGGACAAAGAATAGGACCACTTAGATCAAAATAGCATTGTTCTAACATAGAGTAGAATCGAACATTGAAGAGATTAATTGACAACAGTAAAAAGATGGGCGCCTAATTCCAATACAATAGGGGTCTATCAGTGCAAGTCAGCTGAACACCGTGATTGATGAGTGGGTAGGTGGGTTAGGTGCACCTCTCGCCCAGTGGGAAGTAATGAGGCTAGTCTCCCCCCCCTGAATGAAAGAGTATTTGGGCCCCCTTCCCGCGTATGCGCCTTTCTTTATATTCTTTATTTCTTTATTTTGAATTACCAATGGAGAATCTTTCTAACTAAAAAAATCTCTCTGGCAAAACGCAATTCGTCGAAGGGATAAAAAGAAGAGAAATAAAGGGAAGTTTTTTCTTTCTTTCATTCAATCCAAATAAATAAGAGAACAAAGAAACCACTCAAAAATGAAAGTTAGATAAAGAAGTGTCAGTAAGAACTAGCACTAGACTTCTTCCCCCCTTTCTCCTTTCTCCTTTTGTGCTTCCACCCGGGCTTTTCATTCTGTTTTATGAGGAAATTTTTATTGGTTGTAGTGCGGATTAAGGAGCAGCTCCTCCATGCTGTGGCTGTGGAGGTGGGTTCTGTCGCCGCCTGATAGAGGCAGAAGCGGGGGCCACCGGAGCTATCTGCGTCGAGTGTTTCGATTGAAAGAGGAAGGGAGACAATTCAAATGCCAGCGCAGAAATCGAAAGAGTCGTGCTTTAAAGTGGAATTCTTCTAAGATCCATTGCTCGATTTTGCTGCATGCTCTGCTCCCAAAATGCAGAGAAGACTTGCGCAGATCCGGGTTGGTTGGTCCGGAAAGTCATGGGAGAGGCAGGCTAAGTGAAATAATATACTATAGAATCTTATGAATCACGCACGGCACACTTTCTATATCTCCTCCGTCTACAAGGTGAACAGCTTAGCTTACAGCACAGCGTGTTCGCCACCACACTGGCTGGCTGGTGCATTGGCCTTACTGTAATAAGTCCGAAAGGTATGCCTCTTCGATTAGAACGCTCCATATCTCGTGACACGCTCCGCGTGGCATTTTTTTTTAGAAAGTCCGTATAACATAACTTCAAAAGATTCATTCTTTATGAATCAAGTACCAAAAAAAGGGTGCATTGCCTCTTTGAGTGAAGAAGAGAAGGGCTTTGTATAGACACTCTTGAGCCATGTTTTCGTCGCCCTAGGCTTACCATTATTTCATTTCATTCTATTGATTGGTTCGAGCTCCAAAGAACATATACATGGAGCTATGTCGACTTACGTACGTCTCGTTGACTAAACGATCAGGTATACCACGCCACGTATCATCCCCTCTTTCCATAGAGGAGAGATAAAGAAAAAGAAAAGATATAGTGATCGTGCCGTAAGACCTTGTTCGTTTCTACTTGACTAAGTAGTATTCCACTCGTGCAGTGGGTGTATGGGCCAGCCCATGGTCATGGTGTGGTCAGCTATGATATACTCAACTTCTTCTTTAGTAGGTTTATCTACAACATCTGGTGGTGCCCTCGTGGGCACGTTCCTCTCTGGGTCGGTCTGGTCTAATCGAAGTCAACTGACTCACATGGAATAGGGGTGAGTTTTCACCGAGCTGGTCGCTTGAGTCTATAGGCTACCTCTCCTATCCGCTTTTCTACAAGGTCTACTTTCAGACCGGGCCAAGCCTTTAGGTTGTTTAAGTAGGTTTGGGCTAGGTCGTTGCGCTCCTGCCACCTCTTGTCAAAGTAGGCTGATGGGCAAGCCCCCTCCTGTCGCAATGGTGTGGGGCGTCAAAGGCTGTTGCCCCGTGGCCAACTCGAAGGGGCTGAAGTTCGACGCAGAGCTTTTTGGTTGTTAAGTTATAGCAGCACTGAGCAACATCCAACAGCTCCAGTCCTTCTGGTTTGCACTAAAGTGGCTTAAGTAGCCCTCGAGGAGTCCGTTTATTCTCTCCGTCTGAGCTTTCAAAGATATACCGACCGTAGGTATCTGACCATCAGATACCGACGTCTTCTAAGATTTCCGACATTTCGGGTTTTCATAAATTTCACATAAGATAAAAGCTCTTTTCATCATCAGAAAGAACCTGATTTCCGACCTCTTGCATTGCACGAAAACGAAAAAAAAAAAGCATTAAAAAAAGAGATTGCTCTTGTGATTCGGAATGAAGCTTTTTCGGTGGAGGAAAGGAATAGCGATAGATTTCTATAGAGCATCCAGGAACAAGCAGATTCAATCGGACGACGAATTCTTGCGTGGTCCAAGGAAATCAAAGGTCCGCTTCCACGATTTCATCTATATGGAATCTCTTAATATCAGAATAGCTTATATAGTCATGATTAAATTCATGAATTAGCCCACTATGAGTCTACTGCATTTAGAAATATATATATTATAATAATATAGTATATCATTCGTGTCTCTGTTACAACACGGCGAAACTAAATGGTTCGAATGAAGAGAAAAAATAATAAGAATTTATAGGCTGTACACCTAATTTTCCTGGGATTGTAGTTCAATCGGTCAGAGCACCGCCCTGTCAAGGCGGAAGCTGCGGGTTCGAGCCCCGTCAGTCCCGACGGATTCAATAAATACATCAATTCATCTCTCCATTTTCTGTGAAAAGGGGGACAGGGAGCATAATTTCATTCCCAACGGGGGATCCTTTTTTTTTCGTTTCGCATTTCTCATCAAACAAATAGGGGATTTTTCATTACTTCAACTAGTACCGATTGATGGGAGAGAGACATATGTGGATTAGTACAATTATTGGCATATTCAGGATTCCAAGAGAGACCGGGTCTGGTTTTCGATCCATGTAATGGAATAGAGTACCATATCTTTATCGGGAGCACATACACAAATGGAATTCGTTTCTCGTACGATACAAAATTAATTTAACAAAATTACCCTGAGTAGAAAACTTTTACAGATTAAACTCTTTCCTTTTCTTTCTTGCTCCGATTTTTTGTAACCTCAATTACTAATTTTTAATTTGAAAAAAAAAAATCTATCTCATTCAAATTTCACACTGAGCTTTTGATATATGCGTCCCAGTACTAATGAAGGAAGGAGGATATTAAACAAACAAGGATCCTACCATTTCACTCTTAGCAAGGGAATGCAAAATTTTCTATTTTTATAGTTAGAATTGATTGGTCGTACCTATCCAATAATATAATATGAATGACTCGCTATTCACTCGGTTTTTGGTTCATAATCATTATGTAGGAGAGATGGCCGAGTGGTTCAAGGCGTAGCATTGGAACTGCTATGTAGGCTTTTGTTTACCGAGGGTTCGAATCCCTCTCTTTCCGTAACTTCACCTAATTAACTAATGTTACTGACCGAAATGTATTAAATCGAAATGGAAATCATTATTCCAACAGTTAGACCTTTCTTTGATATAGATTCTCTATTCCTAATTGCTGTTTTTCGGAAAATACTGGAAAGAGTGGACAAGGAATTAAAATATCCCTGCCGATCTATGATACATGAATGGGATAAAAATATAGATAAAACCCCCTTATCTTAACCTTAGGTCAATTTACTTCGGCGAAAGGGGAAAAATTGTCCGAACCCTTGTTATTTTAGTTAGGTTTAAAAAAAATGAATTGCTAGTCGTAGACCGTTCGTGCCCTACGAGTTCTCTCTTTCCTGTGGTTAAGTGGAACTCCTCTCTTTCTGTCCTGAAAAGAAGGTATTTGCCCTCTCGATTTCGAGCATCACTTATTTTACGAGAATCTATCAATCCAGACTTCCTGAAAACTGGGGATATCCCGCAGCTCTTACTCGAAGACATGGAACCTCTTGTTAGATCCGGACAGGGGAATTTACTTGCAAAGAGCTTATTAGCCTATTCTTTCTTGCTAACTAGTTGTTAGCACCAAACCTCTCAAAGGAACTTAAGCCTTCGTCCAAACTTTTTTTTTACTCGCATCGCATATGTCCCTTTTCTTTTACTTCCTTTGCCCATGAGGTAGTGCATTCTATGTTTAGAAGGAAAAGGACATTCTTTTTCCCATTCTCCGATGCTACGAATGGTACGCAAAGGTAAGGAATACATAATATTAACCAAAATTCGGAGATAGGACTGAGCCGGGTATTTGACTTCAGCTTAGCTGCTTAGCGAATGCCCTTGTGATGAATGAACTATCCTCCCTTCTACCCTTGTCGCTTCCATTTTGATTCGTTCACAGAGATAGATCACACCGGCAACAAGAGCCTCTTTCTGGTCCTACTCCTCTTCCTAAAAGGCTAGCTGCCCTTCTGCCGTCCATTATTTGTGCCACTGACTCAGGCATTTCATCAGGAGACGAATCTGAGCTGAGAGATGAAACCTCTTCTTGCACTTGCTTATGCCTATTCTATTAATTGGGATTAAGCGCTTCAACAGCGGATATGCGACCTTCATTCACTAGACGTGAAGCAACCTTCCTACTGGGGGAACCCTCTAACCCACTTTCCCCCTCCCCCATATGTGGGGCCTCGCTGTCGCCTTTGGCTCGAGCTACTTTTGCTTCTGGGAAGGGCTAGCTTGCTGCCCAAGTCTACCTCCCAAAAGCAAGCCATATCGTAATTCAACCCTCCAACGTGTGTGCCAACTTCACGCCTAAAGCTCTTTCCCTTTTCACTCTACCCCGAAAAAAGTCCCTCCTGGCTGTGGTGGAGCTTCGGGCTTTCTTGCGGCATTTCATTCAAAGACGTGAGCCTTTTAGTAGTATCTAGAGGCGGGAATGCAAGACCAAGATCTCTTCCATTCAATAGAACCAAAGTCAATCCAAGAACCTTAGAAAGCCACCTTTTATTGCAAAAGAGTTTCTTTTGATAGGAACTGAAACCAATTCCAAAGAGGGGGCCCTTTCTCGTAAAGGAAAAAGTCCACCGTTAAGTTTTTCATCAACGAGTCTGTGATCAAGCAAGTCAATTAGGTAAAGTAAAAGAGAGGATGTTGATAGTTCGTTGTCGGAACAGATCTGAGGCTAGCATCCATGCTTTCGGGCTCGATATCATCCACATTCGAAATGGAATCATATCCATTTAGTGATCAGTCGACCCCCCTCTTGAGTTCGATGCCGCAATCAACCAAGCGTAGCAAACGAATGAAGTGATAAATGAGAGCTACTATAGTTAGTGATTTTAAGGAGCGGGGCAGACCAAAAATGGACCGAAACAAGCAATTCCGTGGTTAGAGTTGTCAACGATCTTTTCAAAGTTCCGGAATTACTATTGAAGTGGGCAAGACGAAGACTCTTCAAAAGCTCCCTTCGAAACAGGCACCTAAGCAGAGGGTTCGGGCTCAGCTGACTCGGGAAATCGAACTCTGAGAGAACTTGAGAATAGCACAGTTCGTTCTTTCTTTTCTTTCTTTGAGTGAAAGGCGAAGCGCTTCGTCCGGGTTTATTCCAAAACTCGGTTAGGGGTGGCTTTGAGTGGACTTTATCCGTATGATCGGAGCGTTCAGGCGGTGTGGGCAAGATCTGGAGAGATTTGTTCATGAAAAACATCCCGGGGTCTTACTCTTTATAGATTGGGACCTGAGGAAGGGTAGTATCATGGCATGGCCAAGCCCATGTTTGGAAGAGGTCGACCCTGACCCCACAAGCTGAAAGAGCCCCAATCTCTCCAAGGCGGGTTAGCAGCCAACTCGGCGAATTTCTAAAGAATGGAGTCAAAATGGTCAAGAAAAAGTTGCTTTCTTTCTAGGGAATCCGATAAGGCCGTTAAGGTATAACTACATATAGGATACTAAAGCCACTCCCTAGCCTAAACCCGAAAGGGTGTAGGGAGACTGGTAACTGAACTTTAATAGAGTACCTACGAATGTGGAATGCTTTTGTGATGTTATTAACAAATAGAAACTCAAAGTCTAGTTTGACTTCAACCATAGTGGACAGGAGAAGACAAGACAAGAAGAGTGAAAGCGAAGTGCACCTGATCTTCGATCACCTTGATCAAGAAAGATTGGTTAGAAGTACTTTTTCAGGTTATTGCATCAACAGGAAATCTAGTAAGTAAAGGCACTAACGTCGTTCTATCAAAGAGCGGATATGACAAGACCGGTTATTCACTCAGCAACAAGAGCGCATTAAATAGCTGTATTCCGAATTACCAGGCCAATGCCCAAGTGCTTGTAATTCCATGTTTGAAGCATAGTGCCAGTCCTTTCCTATTCCTAGCCAAAAAAAAAGAACTCTTTTTTTTTTTTTATCTAGGTCTTCCTATATAAGAATTTTTACATAAAAGCTCATCCTAATCCGCGTATAGATTGCTGTCCTAGCCCTGTCTTATCTTATGTTTTTTTGTTTCGGGATTTTTCTTTCTTATAATTTATTTATAATTAGTTAAATGATATACCTTCTTTGCCTGGTCAGGTTTAGTAAGACCGATCCTTTGAAAAGTAAAAGAATAGGATAAACTTAACTCACTTCAAACTGATAAGAGGGGATAGGCTAAACAAAATTCCTCACTCGTTCAAAAAGAAGAGGTTTGTGGAAAGGAAAAAAAGCTTCAAAGACCATTATTCATTAATCAAAACCGATGTTGGGATAAAAACCTGTTTCCAGAGGCTTCTAGAACCTCAAGAGGTGAGCAGTGTTAATATATCTATCATATATAAATGATAGATATATAGAATCCCCAGATCCATCATTCATTCATTCCCTCACTCACGTTTTCTTAAGGTATCAGAGCGGGTGCTCCTCTAGGGTTGTTTTCTAACCCCTGCTTCATTCTCCATCCTTGTTGCAAGGAACCTCAGGTCTCTCGAGCCTCCTCTATCATCATCCTCCTGCGGATCTTCGCTTTCTGCGGGGTCAGGGGGCGGCAGCCGGCAATCTATAGTGTTCGTCGATTCAGTGCAGAGCGAGGAGTCCTTTCTTTTCTATGATCTGCGAAACCTCTACTATACAAGGGAACAGACCTGCGTTGACGTCAATCCATCCTTTTCTTTTATTTAACAGATAGTACGAGTGCTGCTTTCAGATGCATTAAAACCCATTATTTCTAGCCTTTTGAAGAAATATATATATTAAGTAGAGGAAGAACGTAGCTGGCACAATCAGGGAAATGAAGGCACTAGCAGATGCAGGGAGAAGAAGTAGTCGTTTTTCCTGTTTCTGGGGAGGAGGATTTCTTCATGGGGATAAAGGTTGAATCTTAATGAGGGAATCTAGTTACATCCTCCTATTCTCGACCTGGAAGAGGGGGTACATGTCAAGTATCGGCTTGGGATCATGTCTTCTTAGGACTATTCTGGATGTACAATTCCATTTCGGTAGTAATCTTCCATTTCAGTTGGAAAATGCAGACACACGTTTGGGGCAGTATAAGTGATCAAGGGGTAGTAACTCATATCACGGGAGGAACCGTCGC
>CAIGRL010189497.1:642-19785 GCA_903798325.1 Fraxinus xanthoxyloides | reverse complement strand
CCCCCCCCCGACCCCCACCATATTTTACTAATATCCCTGAGTAAATATGAAATTATGCTCTACATATTGCAGTGTTTGATGCGAGACAAACATTTTTCTAAGCCGAAACTGACCTTTTATTGCAGCAATTCAAAAACTGCAGCATTTAAGGAAATTTATAAGCAATTTGTTGTAGACAATTTCTTGAACGCGTACATCCCATGATGGAGGAGGGTCTTTAGGAAGTTATCACAAACGTTGCCATTTCGAGCAGTGGAAGAGAGTGGGAAGTAAAATATGACCAACCAAATTCAGATTAAGCCCCTGAATAAAGATCCAATTTCTAAAATCTGAACGCTAACAAATATGCCGCTGCGTAGGCTGTACCATGCAGAATTGATAAAAAACGAACAAGAAGTAAATAGCATGCATGGATCATATCTTGGCTAAACNATTTTTCTAAGCCGAAACTGACCTTTTATTGCAGCAATTCAAAAACTGCAGCATTTAAGGAAATTTATAAGCAATTTGTTGTAGACAATTTCTTGAACGCGTACATCCCATGATGGAGGAGGGTCTTTAGGAAGTTATCACAAACGTTGCCATTTCGAGCAGTGGAAGAGAGTGGGAAGTAAAATATGACCAACCAAATTCAGATTAAGCCCCTGAATAAAGATCCAATTTCTAAAATCTGAACGCTAACAAATATGCCGCTGCGTAGGCTGTACCATGCAGAATTGATAAAAAACGAACAAGAAGTAAATAGCATGCATGGATCATATCTTGGCTAAACGGTAAATTCCAGTGCTAATCAAACTGTTGGCGGAGTTGCATTTCTGTCTCACTTTTCCAAGTAGCATGTGAGGATTGACCCTTCATTCTCTTACTCTTTTCCTTATCCTTAATGGTAGATTCTTTCTTCTTGTCAGGCTCGTCTGTGTCCATGGGAGGGCGATCGCCACAGACAGGGCAGACAATTCCTTTTGAATGAGTGTGTTTTCGGTATTCCACACCTAACACAAATCCTACAAGCAAAGCATATATTTGTTAAAAGTATTGGTAGTTTAATTAATTTTGTGTTTAGCTGAATAATCCGTGAGTTTTAGGGAATTATTTAAGAGTTTTTCGAGTCTTGTCTGCTGAACATTATTTTAGGAAAATCCCATGATTTTAGTGTTTTTTATTCATGGCTTATTCCGTTTTTTCTTCTGTTATCTCAAGTTGTAAGGCTATTTAAAGCCAAGTCCATTATTCAATATGATCGTCTCTTCCATTGATATTCCAGAATATACAATATATGGTATCAAAGCCCCTCACTAGGGCTGAAAACTCAACAAAGCAGTAGCTTTGTGACTTGCAGCAGCAAGAGTTAATGGCTGGAGAAGGAAGTAATTTTGTGCAACCAGCTATCCTACGTTTCGACGGACACTGATCATTGGCCCATGCTCATGGAAAATTTCTCGTGCTCTAAAGAATATTGGAACCTAGTAGAGAATGGGATCACAACGTATGCTGAAGGAATTGTTTTAAGTGATGCTCAAAACAAAGCCCTAGAAGATCATAAACTGAAGGACTTGAAGACCAAGAACTACCTCTTCTAAGCTATAGATCGAGCCATTTTGGAGACAATCTTGAAAAAGGACACAACAAAAGACATATGGGACAAGGCACAGCTAGAGTCAAACGTACACATTGTAGGCTCTTCGTAAAGAGTTTGAGATGCTTCACATGAAGGTGGGAGAATCAGTCAATGACTACTTTGCAATAGTGCTTACAGTAGCGAACAAGATGAGAATCCATGGAGAAATGATGGATGATATGGTGGTAATTGAAAAGATTCTGAGATCTATGACACCAAAATTTGATTATATGGTTTGTTCTATTTAGGAATCCAACGAGATAGATGACATTTCCATGGATGAATTGCAAAGCAGCCTGCTTGTGCATGAACAAAAGAGTTATTGGCCATGTAATGGAGGAACAAGTTTTGAAAGTGAGTTAAGAAAACAACTCGCTTGGGAGAGGAAGGGGTCGTGGAAGCTATAGAGGTTGTGGGAGAGGAAGAGGGACAAGGTTCATTTAATAAGTCTGATGTTGAATGTTATCATTGTCATGAATTTGGGCATTTTCAATATGAGTGCCCAAAAAAGGACCAAAGTAACAGAGCAAATTTTGCTGAAGCTGAAGAAGAAATGTTGCTTATGGCTTATGTGAATATGCAAGAAGATATTGTTGACAAGTTGTGGTATCTTGATTCCAGATGCAGTAATCAAATGAGTGGAGACAAAGAGCTTTTTGTGCAACTTGATGAAAGCTTCAGAGAGGATGTAAAGGTAGGAAACAACTCTAGCATGTATGTCAAAGGGAAAGGAGACATCAACATTGAGGTAAATGGGGTGGAGTACTGCATCTCTGGAGTTTTGCATGTACCTGAATTGAAGAGCAATTTGATCAGCCTTGGGCAATTGGAAGAAAAGGGATTTGCCATTCTTATTCAAAAGAATGTGTGTCAAATCCATCATCCGACTGTTACAAGCTGAGATGGCTCCAAACAGAATTTTTCCACTACAAACAAAGGCTTCATCTAGTGATCCTAAGTGCTTCAAATCTACCACTCAAGAGGATACGAGCTGGCTGTAGCATTACATGTATGGACATCTAAGTCTCAATGGTCTGAAAACTTCACAACAGAAGCAAATGGTTACTGGATAACCAAGGCTGCAAGCTCCCTTAAAGATTTGTGAAGAATGCGTGATTGGAAAGCAACACAGTGAGTCATTTCCTCAACAAAGCACCTGGAAGTCATCAAAAATTCTTCAACTAGTTCACTCAGACATATCTGGACCTATTAATCCTATCTCCAACAGTGGCAAGAGGTACTTCATAACTTTTACTGATAGTTTTAGTAGGAAAACTTGGGGGATTTCTTATCTAATAACTGTCTTTAAGAAGTTTAAAATTATGGTTGAGAAAGAAGCCGGGGTATTTATTAAAACATTTTGTAGTGATCGCAGAGGAGAATTATCTAATAACTGTCTTTATGAAGTTTAAAATTATGGTTGAGAAAGAAGCCGAGGTATTTATTAAAGCATTTCGTAGTAATCGCGGAGGAGAATTCACTTCACATGAGTTCACTACCTTTTGTGAAGAAAATGGTGTACGTAGACAGCTAACAACGGCCTACACCCCGCAGCAAAATGGGATTTCAGAAAGGAAAAATCGTACCATTATGAATATGGTACGTTGCATGCTCACAAGAACAAAAGTGCCTAAGACTTTCTGGCCTGAAGTTGTGAATTGGAGTGTTCATATCTTGAATAGATGTCCAACATTTGCTGTGAAGGATATGACTCCAGAAGAAGCTTGGAGTGGGAACAAACTAGGAGTTGCTCATTTCAAAGTGTTTGGTTACTTAGCTTATGCTCATGTTAATGATAAGCTAAGAAGCAAACTTGAAGACAAAGTGTGACATGTGTTATGCTTGGGATTAGTGAAGAGTCCAATGCTTATAGGTTGTATAATCCAGTTACTAAAAAAAATCATAGTCAGTGGAGATGTAATTTTTGAAGAAAAAGCTTGTTGGAATTGAATAGATAAAAGAGAAGAAGAGATAGCTGTGGATCTTGAAGAAAATGAAAAGAATTCAGTGGACACTAGTTCGAAAAGCTTAGCTGGTGAAAATGAACCGTCTGGAGACAATTTAGAGGAGCATAGAATAAGAGAACCAAGATTAAGAAGACCTCCTGTATGGACGACAAATTATGCGAGTGGGGATGAGTTATCTGATAATGAAAATACTGCTCAATTAGCCATGTTTGCTGACAGGGATCCAATCACCTTTGATGGTGCTATGAGAAGTTCAAAATGGAGGAAAGCCATGGACATAGAAATTGATGCCATTATAAAGAATAATACTTGGGAACTTACTGAGCTACCAACAGGGGAGAAAACTATTGGAGTCAAATGGATTTACCAAACAAAGCTCAAAGAAAATGGAGAAATAGACAAGCATAAAGCCAGGCTAGTGGCTAAGGGCTACACACAAGAATATAGGATAGATTATGCTGAAGTTTTTGCACCTGTGGCTAGGCATGATACAATTCGATTGGTGGTGTCATTGGCAGCTCAAAACAGTTGGCTTATTCACCAACTGGACAGAAGAAGTATGCTGAGGAGTGAGGAAGTACTTGTTAGATTTCAGATGAATGATTGCAATACAATTCAGAGTCCCATTGTTCCAGGAACTAAGCCGACTAGAGATGTTAATGACAGAAAGGTTGATGGTGCATATTTTAAGCAAATAGTAGGAAGCTTGATGTACCTAACTGCCACACGACCTGATTCAATGTTTGTGGTAAGCTTGATTAGTAGATTTATGAAGTCACCTATGGAGCTTCACTTTCAGGCAGCAAAAAGGGTTTTGAGGTACTTAAAAGGAATTGTAGATTATGGCCTATTTTATCAGAAAAATTCAGAATCAAGTATGGTGGGATTTAGTGACAGTGATTGTGGTGTAGATTTGGAGGACCAAAAGAGTACATCTAGATATGCTTTTATACTGATTTCTGCTGCTGTTGCTTGGTCATCAAAAAAACAACCTGTTGTCACATTATCAACAACTGAAGCTAAGTTCATAGTTGCAACCTCTTGTGCTTGTCAAGTTGTGGGAGGCTACTAAGATATTTTGTGACAACAGATCTACTATAAAATTATCAAAGAATCTTGTGCTACATAGAAGGAGCAAACATATAGACATCAGATTTCACTCTTTTCGTGATCTTACTAAAGATGGTGTAGTGGAGCTGGTTCATTTTCAAAGCCAGGATCAGGTAGCAGATATTTTTACCAAACCATTGAAGCTGGAGACTTTCTTGAAGATGCGCAACCTGCTTGGAGTTGAATTAAATCCATGTGTAAACTGAACCATGTTCAGTTAGGGGCTGATGTTAAAAGTATTGGTAGTTTAATTAATTTTGTGTTAGCTGAATAATCCCTGAGTTTTAGGAAATTTTTAAGAGTTTAAAAATGTCGTCTGTTGAACATTATTTTAGGAAAATCCTATGATTTTAGCGTTTGTTATTCATGGGACTTATCCCCTTTTTTCTTCTGTTATCTCAAGTTGTAAAGCTATTTAAAGCCAAGTACATTAGTCAATATGATCATCAAGTACATTAGTCAATATGATCACCTCTTCCGTTGATATTCCAGAATATACAATAATATTATTACACAGCACATTTACCCACCTCCCTTATGGGACGAGATTTGGGAGGAAAACCATAGTGTTCTTGTTATGTGTTTTGGGCTGCCTCAGATTCTTGGCCTAGTCTATTGGTGTTGGGCCTGTGTTAGAACCGGATCTTTGGCCCAATGTTACTACTTGGGGTTAAAACGTGTGTACACTTTACACGCCTCCATTATTTTCTTGGTCTTATGATTTGGCCTTACACTTGGCCAGATCTCCACCATCTGATGATTGACTCTTGATCTCGCTGCCTTAAGTCATTCTCGAAGCTTCATTTGGTGTAGAACTATTCAGTGCTTTTGAGATGTTTTCTCGTTGTATGTTAGGGTTAATCTCTTTTCTGCCGGTTTTGTAAATCTTAGTGCTTTCTAGTTCAATCTTTGTATATTTCTGAGTGATAAGGCAGACACTGCACTTGATGTATAAACTTTGAGATTGTGTATATTCTGAGTGATTTGAGGCAAGAGAAATAGTGAAGAAATTTCATACATTGTAATTCTTCTTGGTGATTTTAGTGGAATTAGGGCGTAATCCCATTTTGTGGATGCTCAACGGGTAAGTAGGCCGAAGGCTAAACATCTGGGCCATCTGTGCGAAAAATCCTTGTGTTCTTTATTTTCTTGTAATTTACTGCTTTGTTTTGTGTTCTTTGTGATCTCTGGGACCAACAAGTGGTATCAGAGCTCTTATTAGTTAACATCTGGTTTGGTATTCATTTTTCTGAAACCCTAATTTTTCAAAAATTGTTCAATTGTACAGATCTCACGATTTCTGAAAATCTTTGTGGTAAATAAAACTTTCAGGTTGAGTTTTTAAGTGATTTACATTTTTTGAAGTACGATCTCAAAAGGATTCAAGTATTTGTTAAATGGATCTATGTGGTCTTTTGAAAGATAGTACCTCTTTTGGGTTATCTCTTCTGATCTGGTGGTTCTACTGAGTTTGTGGTGTTCTTGATCCCACTCAGTACCGAGTCGTGGTAAGTTGACTCGTTCGATTCCACTGAGTTCTCGTTGAGTCTGTGTGACTTGTTGCTTCCAGCATCTATTCTGAGGTTTTTCTCATCCGCTTCTGGTATTCTCTAAAACCCCCTATTACTTGCAGTATACTGTGTCAATTTTTTGAAATCTGTTATTAAGGTAAGTGATTCTCTTCTGCTTTTCTTTGTTCAAGATCTCATAGATGATCTGAGAATATGAGAGAGTAGGGGAACATAGGGTTACCACCCCTTAAACACTTTCAAGATTGACGTTTTTGTTTGATATAATTGTCTCTGTTGATCAGTTGTTGAAAGAGATAAACCTCAATTTTCTAAGTTCAGAAATCAGAGCAAGAATCAATCTAAATCTAAATTACAGCCTAGGAAATGCTATTAGTGTGGGAAGACAGAACATCTAATCAAATATTGTTTTAAAAAGATCTCTGATATGAAATATAAACATAATTCTGATGGGTCTGTTGTTGTTGCATGTAAAAATGAACATGATATTCAAGGGGTTGTCCTTGTTAACACCACTAATAGGAACCCAAAAGAATGAGTTCTTGATTCTGACTGAACTTTCCATATGTGCCCTATAAGGGAATGGTTTATTAAACTTGTTGATCAGAATGAAGGACAAGTTCAGATGGAAAATGACATGAGTTGTCAGATAAAGGGAATAAGAAAAGTGAATCTTCAAATTGATAACAACAAAATACTTAAACTTGATAAAGTTAGATTTGTTCTTGAATTGAAAAGGAATCTGATTTCCTTAGGGGAATTAGATGAAGACTATGATATAACAATCCACAAAAGCTTCATTAAGCTCCATCTAAATCATAAATAAATCATCTCTTTGCCCAAAATCAATGGTATCTATACCATGCATACTGAACTTTTAATAGGTTCCAACTCTAATAGTGTAAACTTAAAACCTGACAAGTCTTTAATCTAGCACAAAATGTTTGGCCATATGTCTGAAAATGGGTTAACAATTTTGAAAAACTTAGCTTCTGCAAAGACTGTGTTTTTGGAAAGCAGAATAAACTTCCTTTTAAAACTAGAGTCCATAAATCTACTTCAATTTTGGACTATTTACATGCTGACCTATGGGGTCCAACATCTGTGAATGCCTTGAGTGGTTTCAGGTTCTACTTACTTATAGTAGACGATTTTCAATGAAAATATGGACCTTTCGTTTGAAACATAAATCTGATACTTTTCAAAATTTTAAATAATGGAAATTGATGATTGAAAATCAAACCAATAAGAAAATTAAAGCACTGATTCTGCAATTTGAAATTTGATTCTTTTTGTATGGAAAATGGAATTCTAAGGTATAGGACTATAACATACACCCCTCAGTAAAATGGTATTGCTGAGAGGATGAACGAGACCCTAGTTGAAAAGGTCAGATGTATGATTTACAGTTTTGGTATTCCAAAATTCTTTTGGGGGAAACTTTAAAAACTGCTACATACATTATAAATAGATGTCTTTCAAATGCCATTTATTTTCAAATCCCTGAGAAACTGTGGTCTAACAATGTCCCTGATTATAATAGACTTAAGGTTTTTGGATGTGCTACCTATTTCCATCAAAATGAAGGAAAACTTGAACCAAGATCCTTGAAATGTGTCTTCTTAGGTTATGGAAAAGAAACCAAAGGGTATAGACTGGGTAAAATCTAAGAATGTGATTCAAGTCATTATCAGCACAAATGTAATCTTTAATGAAAATGATTTCCCTTTGAATCTGATAAATCTGCTCCTATAATTGAAACCATTCTTGAAAATCAAACTGATAATCACAATGATTTGATTGGGGTGGAGTCTACTCAATTTGAAGCAAATCAGGATCTGAGTGAACCTGATGTTGAAACTGAATCTTCTAATCCTTCTCTGGCTGACTACCAACTGACTAGAAACAGAGATAGAAGGAATAGAATTCCTTCTACTAAGTTCAATAGTGATGATTTTGTTACTTTGTTCACCACTCTCGACTCTCTGAATTCTGAACCCTCCACATGTGAAGAGGCTATTAAATGTCCTTAGTCTAAATTTTGGAAAGAAACTATGAATGAAGAAATGAAATCTTTAATAAAAAAAACAAAACTTAGGTTTTAGTTAATAAACCTGGAAATCAAAATGTTGTTGACTTCAAATGGATTTTTAAAATCAAGAAAGGGATTTTTGTGCATGATGTAAAATATATAAAGTTAGATTGGTTGCTAAGGGGTTCACTCAAAAAGAAGGAGTGGACTACAATGAGATATTTTCTCATGTTGCCAAATATAACTCCATTAGAATTCTGCTTCCCCTGACTGCTCATTTTAACTGGGAACTTGATCAGCTTGATGTAAAAACTAACTTTTTGAATAGAGATCTTGATGGAACCATTTATATGGAGACAACATGTGGGTTATGAAGTAAAATCTAATGCTCATACGGTCTGTCTATTGAAAAAATCCTTTTATGGCTTGAAACAAGCTCCCAGAGAATGGTATACAAAGTTGACCTTGGGTTTTTTTAAGAGCAATTATGACTCTTGTCTCTTTTTAAAGGGTTAGGAGGACCTGAATCTATTTAATTGCTTTTATATGTTGATGATATGTTACTTGTCTGTCAAAGCAAATCTGAAATAGATTCTATTAAGTAAAAACTAAAATCTGAATTTGAAATGAAAGATATAAGACAAGCTAAAAAGATTCTTGGTATGGAAATAGAAAAGAACAGAACTGATTGCATTTTATGTTTAAAACAGTGTGCATATATAAAGAAAATACTTGAAAGATTTTCTATGGTTGACTGCAAATTTGTTTCTTTGCCTATTGCAAATTATTTCAAACTATCCAGTGAACAGTCACCTAAAATTGATAAAGAGTTTAAAAGAATAAAAAATGTTCCTTATGGTAATACTGTTAGATCTATTATATACTTAATGGTTTGCGCTAGACCAGAATTAGCTCATGATATAAGTATTCTAAGTAGGTTTTTGGCTAACCTTGGTGAAACACATTGGCTGGCTATGAAATGGATGCTTAGATACTTAAAAGGGTCAACTGAATTATGTCTATTGTCTAAAAAATGTAATGAGGCATTAGTTTAAAAGGCTACATTGATTCTGACTTTGTTGGAGATTTAGATAAAAGAAGATTTACCTCTTCTTATGTTTTTACTTTGTGTGATGGCTGCATTAATTGGAAATCTCAGCTGCAAAAACTTGTTGCCTTATTTTCTACAGATGCAGAATATATAGATGCCCGTGATGCTGTTAAAGTAAGTCTTTGGTTAAGATGGTTACTTAGTGAAATTGGCTTTGTGAATAATTCTGTCAAAATTTATACTGACAATCAAAGTGCTATACATCTTAGTAAAAATCCCATGTATCATAATCAAACTAAACATGTTGATATAAAGTTCCATTTTGTGAGGAACATGGCTGAAAAAGGTCTGATTAGTCTAGAAGAAATTCCAATTGAATTCGACCCTTCTGATTTGGAAACCAAAGTTTTACCTTTGAATGAGTTCAAAAACTGCTTGAATATCAACATCGGTAAGGTTTAGAATAATTAAGCGGAATTTTTTTTAAATAAGTACTAACTTGTTTTTTGTTTTACAGTAAATAAGAGCAAGTGATACAAAATGGAACCCTAATACATATAAGTCACCAGAATTGTTCAACAAGGTGGAGATTGCTATGTGTTTTGGCTGCCTCAAATTCTTGGCCTAGTATGTTGGTTTTAGGCTTGTGTTAGAACCAGATCCTTGTCCCAATATTATTACTTGGTGGTTAAAATGTGTTTACACTTTACATGCCTCTATTATTTTCTTGGTCTTATGTATCTCCACCTTCTAATGATTGACTCTTGATCTCCCTGCCTTAAGTCATTCTCGAAGCTTCATTTAGTGTAGAACTATTCAGTGCTTTTGAGATGTTTTCTCTCTGTATGTTAGGGTTTATTTCTTTTCTTTCGGTTTTGTTTGCTTATTATCTTACGATTTTGATCAACTGATTAATGGAAATGCTTAATTATTCTACTGAAAGATGGACATTATGTTTTGAACAAAAATATTTGAACAAAAATAATGGACACTATGTTTTGAACAAGCATACAAATTTGAAACCAATAGTAAATTACCGGCAGGTAAATCTTTTTTATCTCTATGGTTTCTCCAACCATTATGCTGCCAACGTAGCATGTCATCTTCTTTTGCCGCTTCCTCCTAGACATGGTTGTTAAGAAACCTCGGAAGCCCTACAACCTCCGAAAAAAATTCCAACGAATAAAATTAAGTAAATCCCTGTCAAAATAGAAAAAAAAATAACTAGCTAATAAATTTTGGTATTTACTTCGGAAAGCAAATGGGAGGGAAGAAGACGAGGGTGTATTTCTGTTATGTTTTGGGCTACCTCAAATTCTTGGCCCAGTTTCCTGTAATTGGGCTTATGTTATTTCCGGTTCTTTAGCCCAAGCTAATTGCTTTGTGTTAACCGTGTTTTATACTTACACGTCTCTTCTAATTTCTTTATCTTGTGATCTGGCCCTACATCTGGCTAGCTCTCCACCATCCGATTTAGTGGCTTTTGATCTGCGTGCCTTAAAGTCATTCTGGACGTTTCATTTTGGGTTACTGTTTTATGTTTTTGTGTGAGATTTTTCTTTGAGCTACGGTTCATCTCTTTTCTCTGCCGGTTTGTAAATCTTAGTGTGGATATTCTTTCGATCTCTATAAAATCTGCGTGATAAGGCATATATTATACTTGGTCTATAAACTGTGTGATATTGTGTATGAAATCTGTGTGATTTGAGGCGAGAGAAAAAATGTGAAGAAATTCATACATTTGTAACGGTTCTTGGTGATTTTAGTGAAACTAGAGCAAAAATCCAAGTTTGTGGATGTTCAACGAGTGAGTAGGCCATTTGGCTAAACATCCGAGTCCTTTGGGTGAAAAATCTTTGTGTTCTCTTTACTTTTTTGTGATTTACAATTTTTAATTCTTGTTCTTTGTGAACTTTGGGACCAACAGGATCGAACAAGGGTTTGTAAGAAGGGTTATTTAAAACGACGATGTTGTCTTCATCGTCTAAGGGGTTTCGGTATTTCAGGTCTCTTAGTTCTCCGTTCCCTTCTTCTTCAGCCGAGGAGTAGCCTTGCAATAGAGACAAGCTCATTTTTAAGATTATAGATTCGACCTCAGTTTAGAGAATTCACTGCCATTAGATATTTTAGACGAATTTCTTTGCTCTTTCCCTATTGCCAAAAGTGTCCTTAATACATATTTATAAAGTAATGAAATTTCAAACAAATAAGTAAAAAGTTACATGTAACTTAAAAATTAATTATAAGTAAATATTTAACTTTTTAAGTTAAGAACTTATAAATAAGAATTTTACTTGTAAAATATCAATTATGATAAAAATTTCCGTACAGGAAATAATAAATTGAGAATTTTGTTAAACGCGTATATATAGTTTTATTTCTTTAAAAAAATTTAGGCTCTCTACATAATAAACTCTTGAGCATGAATTGGAATATTTTAAAAATTCGCTAAAAGTTATTCAAAATTGAACCCTCGTAAACATTGACAATCAATACTTTAAAACCCCCTCATAACAAGACATCGAGACTCGAGAGTTGTACTTTTTCTTCCTTTCAAGAGAATGCCTAGTGTTGTTTTGTTTACCAACTCCATTTCATAAAAATATGATTTTTTTTTTCACATAGATTAATAAATTATAATTAACATTGTTGGAAATATAATTTTTTTCTAATATATCCTTATATTAAATAATGGTTTAAATAAAATTAGTTTATATATATTCATAACAATGTACATTAAATAGGGACATTTGAAAACTCAAAAATATTTATATATGTAATGAGGAAAAATAACCTAAAATTTGAGATAGACAAAAAATGTAATCAAGCATGTTGAATGGATGGAGTATTAACTTTAAATTTAATAGTAAATTTCTCATTACAAAGATTGATGGATAATTTTATGTGTACAGTAGATTATTTCACAAATTTTATACAGGGAGACAGTAAAAAATCTTCGTAAGTGTGTGTTGAAAATTGATTTAGAAGATTGAAAATCTGGTTAAGTATCAAAACCAAAAGCTTGGAAAAGTGACTTTCGTGTCAATTTCGGACAAATATTTGGATTTAATCCGATGATTAAATTACAAATATAAATAAACCAACTTGTCTAATCGTCGAGTAGATCGTCGTGATATATTTTGGAATCTCAAAACTAATTCCGTATGAATGAGAAATTGCGGTCCAAACTTGGAAAGAAAATAGAGGAAACGACCGGAATTTTGCCTAAATGTGTCGCTCGCCTGAAGCTAGATTGTCGCTCGAGCGACATGCTAGCGACGAAATCACTATTTTTATCGCTCGAGCGAAGTAATGACGATAGGCTAGCGAAAGTAAATGGTACGACCTTTGGTGAAATTTGCTGAGTTTGGGATTCACAACCTCTCATCCTCTATATATAGGACCCTTTGAACGTCCATTAGGCATCTCATACCATGTTTGCATTGAGCATTGCATAAAAACTCTTGCAAATCACTTCCAAACTCATTTAAAACCGTTTTCTTCTTTGTAGAGAGAAACTCCTTCGAAAGTTCACCGTAACTTATGGCTTGAAACGCTTCTAGCACAAGTTGAATCCATTGTATCTTTGGAGACAAGTACCATGAACCCTGAGCACCGTTACGGGGCAATTTTGTCTTAAGGAAAAAGTGAAAATCACTTGCATCTAATTGTTCTTCTTCTTCTTGTTTATTTCTTGGCTACCCTTTGTTTTCATTTGTAGTTTTCATACTACATTTCTAATTACCTTGTTATATTGTTTAGTCACGCTCCTGTGGATTAAACTTTACTTTTTGTTTGTTCGATAGACAACAACCCTTTCATCCGCACTTATATTTAACCCGCATCGCCAACAATCTTAAAACAAGTCCTTGTGACTGTGGTTGTTGTTAATCTTTTCTCTTCATCTTTTGGAACATACATTCGTGTTATATTCTCTTCTTCCAATTTATTTACGTTGAACTTCTGTTTGTGTAACAGAAATGGCCACCATTGAGGCTACTTCGAGTCAAAATGTTTCAAACATTGTGGTCTTGCCATTGGCTATACCACTTCAAAATACTACAATCTCGCATGGGAAAAAAGGGGAAAAGTTTGGAAGTGTGGACTTCAAGGGATGGAAACAAAGGATATTGTTATATCTTACCACTTTAAACATGGCAAAGTTTCTGAAAGAAACTACACCGATGGTACAAAGAGATAATAATCATGAATCGATTATTGTTTTGGATGCATGGAAGCACTTGAACTTTTATGCAAAAACTCTATCCTGAACGGATTGGACAATACACTATATGGAGTACATAGTTCGAAGAACTCAGCCTAAGGAACTGTGGGATTATTTGAAGAAGAAATATAAGACCGATGATGCCAGAACTAAAAAGTTCATAGGATGAAAATTTTTGGACTATGAGATGGTGGATTTCAAAATGGTAATTGTCAAGTGCAAGAACTTCAAGTTCTACTACAAGAAATTCATGTCGAGAAAATGGAATTGAGTGAATCTTTCCAAGTTGCTGCCATCATCTAAAAGCTCACTTCATGTGGAGAGACTTAAAAAACTACCTCAAGCATAAACGCAAGGAAATGAACTTGGAAGAGTTGATCGTCCGCTTGAGGATCAAATAAGACAATAGGAAATCTGTTAAAAGACCTATTGTCCAACTTCGAGCAAATTTTGTTGAAACCAACTCGAAGGCTGTCAACGAGAAGCGAAAGTTCTCCGGTGAGGCACCGCAAAGAGACAACTCCAAAAAGGTCAAAAAGTTCAAAGAGAACTGCTACAACTATGGAAAAGTCGGACGTCGCTCAAGCGAGTGTCGAAAACCAAAGAAGAATGCACATGCTAACGTGGTTGAAAGAGACACCATTTCTGAAGGGATGAGAGAGATGAATTTATCTGTAGTTGTTTTTTAGTGCAACCTCATTGGAAACTCAATGGAATGGTAGGTTGACACTGGTGCTACCCATCTGTGTGTGCCGATAAGACAATATTCTCAAATTATCAAAAATTTGATGGAGAACAACTCTTCATGAAGAACTTTTCAATTTCCAAAGTTGAAGGACAAGGAAATGTTACTTTGAAGATGACATCCGACAAATAAACTCGTCCTCAACAACGTCCTACATGTGTCGGACATACGGAAGAATCTAATGTCTGGATCTCTACTTAGTAAAAATGGCTTTAAACTTGTATTTGTATCCGATAAATTTGTACTAACTAAGAATGAGATACATGTAGGAAAGGGGTACATGTGTGATGGAATGTTGAAAATTAACGTTCTTACTATTGTACTAAGGCAAAACATTGTGAATAAAACTTTAAATTCCGTTTATATGCTTGAGTTGTCTTGTTTGTGGCATAGTCGATTAGGATATGTGAATTACAAATCTTTGCGCAAACTTAAGAATCAAAGTTTAATTTCGGCCATTAAGATCAATCCTAATCGTAAATGCAAAGTATGTGTTGAAGCAAAATTGGCTAAAATACCATTCCTCTCGATTCAAATGAACACTACATCTTTAGAACTAATGCATAATAATATTTGTGATTTGAAATATGCTCAAACTAAATGTGGTAAGAAATACTTTGTTACTTTCATTGATGATTGTACAAAGTATTGTTATGTCTTTCTTTTAAGAAGTAAAGACGAGGCGTTAAATGTCTTTAAACATTATAAGGCGGAAGTTGAAACTTAACTAGGTAAATGAATAAAGAATATTCGTAGTGATAGAAGAGGTGAATACGGGCTTCGTTTGAAGAATTCTGTTCTGAACATGAAATTATTCATCAAACAACAGTATCATACTCTTCTCAATCTAATGGTGTTGCTGAACGCAAAAACCTAACTCTTAAATAGATGATGAACGTCATGTTGATAAGTTCAAGTCTACCTCAGAACTTGTGGGGAAACTATTTTAACGGTAAATAGTATTCTTAATAAAATACCCTTCAAAAAATCGAAGGAACTCCATATGAATTATGGAAAGGTGATCATCCTTCCCAACACTTGGGAGTGTGGGGGGTGTTTGGCTAAGGTTGAAATCTCTAACCCTAAGCACGTAAAGATTGGTCCCAAAACGATTGATTGCATATTTATTGGATACGCCAATAATAGTAGTGCATATCAATTCCTTGTAAACAAATTTAAAATTCAAGATGTACATGAGGAAACCATAATTAAATTGAGAAATACATCTTTTTTCGAGAATGTTTTTCTATGTAAAAACAAGGAAAATGTAAGTTCAATTAAAAGAACTTATGATACTACAAATGATATTTCAAATGAGGAAGAATCAAGGCGTAGTAAAAGGGCAAGAAAATCAACTTCATTTGCCCCAAATCTTCTAACTTATACGGTAGAAAATGATCCAAAGATTCCGGAAGCTCTGCATTGGAAAGAAGCTATCAATAGTGAGACAGATTGAATAATGCAAAACCATTCTTGGGAATTGGTTGATTTACTTCCCGAAAATAAGCATTAGGATGTAAATGGATTTTTAAGAAGAAACTTAAACTTGATGGATCCATTGAAAAAATATAAGGCTAGATTGGCTGCCAAATGATATAGGCAAAACGAAAGAGTTGACTTATTTAATACCAACGCTCCGTGATAATGTTGTTAATTACGATTGCAGCAATACACAATCTTGAGACTCATCAAATGGATGTGAAAACGACATTCTTGAATAGTAAGTTAGAAGATAAGATATACATGGAACAACCCGAAGGGTTCATCTCTCCTATTCACAAACACAATGTTTGTAAACTCGTTAAGTCCTTCGTTTGACAAAACGATGTTATCAAACGGATTTAAGATAAACGAGTGTGATAAGTGTATAGATTAAACATATACCAAATGCCTATGTGATTGTGTGTTTATATGTAGACGACATGTTGATAATGACAAATAGTCATGAACTAATGCTAAACACCAAGAGAATGCTAACAAAACATTTTGGTATGAAAGATATGTGTGTTGCTAATGTGATACTATGAATTAAGATCTCTAGAACACCGAAAGAAATCGTACTTTTTCAATCTCATTACATTGAGAGTGTACTAAAGAAGTACAATATACTTGAGGAAAAACATGCGAAAACCCCTATTGACCCAAGTTTATACTTAGTCAAAAATACGGACGAATGTGCGTCACAACTAAAGTATTCACATGTTATAGGCAGTCTAATGTATATTATGAATTGAACTCAATCGGACATAGCATATGCTTGAATAAACTTAGTAGATTCACAAGTAATCCAAGCTATGATCATTGAAATGCTTTAACAAGGATTCTTAGGGACTTAAAGTATACCTTAACATATGGATTGCATTTCACAAAATATCCTGCTGTATTGGAATGATATTGTGATGCGAATTACATATCCAACATACAGGATTTCAAGTCCACTAGTGGTTATATATTTACCATTGGTAGAGCTGTTGTATCATGAAAACCTACAAAGCAGACGTGTATAGCTCGATCAACAATGAAATCAGAGTTCAGTGTTTTGGATAAAGCTAGAGAAGAGGCAGAATGGTTTCGTAATTTTTTTGAAGATATTTCATGTGAAATATCTCTAATGTCACCATCTACATAAATTATGTGAAATCAAAGGAGAATATTACGGATCCACTTATAAAAGGCTTGCCTGGAGATTAAATACGTTGCCTATCAAAAGGAATGTGATTCAAGCTTACTACGTAATAATCTTTGTAATGGTAACCCTACCTTATTGACTGGAGATCCCAATATCTTGGTTCAAATGATTGCTCGAGACTACAATTCTCTAAACACGTATTAACCACAAGGGTGTTTCATAGCCAAAATGAACAAAGTCATGAGAACTATGAACGGATTAGGGAAGACATCTGTCTAAGTATTGTTGTCTTGACTTACACAAACGGCTAAATGGTTCAAGACATCACGTTAACCAATTAGCCAAGTAAGTCTGATAGTATTTCACTAAGGTAGGTTCAAAGCTAGAAGCTACTTCACCTGATGCAGCATTTTTCATTCTCTCTCTCTACAATGCATCATATTTTTGCATAGTATGAGCATATTCGAATTTCCATTCAAGTGGGAGATTGTTGAAAATTGGTTAAAAAGATTGAAAATTTAGTTTAAGTGTCAAAATCAAAAACTTGGAAAAATGACTTTCATGTCAATTTCGGCTAAATATTCGGACTTGATCCGATGGTCAAATTACAAATGTAAATAAACTAATTTGTTCTACTCGTCAAGTAGATCGTCGTGGTATATTTGAAATCTCAAAACTAATTCCGGGTAAATGAGAAACTGCGGTCCAAATTTGGGAAGAAAATAGAGGAAACTGTTGGAATTTTGCCTAAGTGTATCGATTGCCTGACACTGGACTGTTGCTCGAGCAACAGGCCAGCAACAAAGTCACTGTTTTTATTGCTCGAACGAGACAATAGCGACATGCTAGCGACAGTGAATGATGCGACATTTGGCAAGAGTTGCTGAGTTTGGGGTGTGACACTTCATTCACAACACCTCATCCTCTATATATATATGACCCATTGGATGTTCATTAGGCATCTCATACCATATTTGCATTGAGTTCTTGCAAATCACTTCCAAATTTAATCAAACCCGTTTTCTTCTTTGTAGAGAAAAAATTCGTCGAAAGCTTGCCGTAACTTGGGGTTTGAAGTGCTTCTACCACAAGTTGAATCCATTGTATCTTAGGAGACAAGTGCTGTGAACCGTGAGCATCGTTGCGAGGCAATTTTGTCTTAAGGAAAGAGTGGAAATCACTTCTCTCGGATGTTCTTCTTCTTCTTCTTTATTTCTTGACTACCATTTGTTTTCATTTGTAGTTTTCATACCACATTTCCAATCATCTTGTTATATTGTTTAGTCACGTCCTTGCAAATTAAATTTTACTTTTTGTTTGTTCAATATATAACAACCCTTTCACCTGCACTTATATTTAGCCCGCAACGCCAACATTGTAGCATGATTCAAGACAGTTGTTATCCTATTATGAGACATTGTGGACAAAAAAAGGACACAGACAAATGATAAACTAGACATTAAAGCAGAAGGGGAAAAAGGTGGATTAGACTGATCCCACTAATTTCAGTTGAGGAATTGCGCCTAATTTCAGTTGAGGAATTGCACCACAACGTCAACAGTGTAGCATGATTCAAAGCTGATTCTTGTCATCCTATTATGAAACATTGTGGACAAAAGGAGGACACAAACAAATGATAAAGTGGACATTAAAGCAGGAGAAAAAGGTGGATTAGACTGATCCCATTAATTTCAGTTGAGGAATTGCTTATGCTATGGGAGAGAACATAATACTCGTAGACCTGCCTACTGTCCTTTCAACTCGAGATCACAAACCTGTCTTGCTCAATTTCAAATGGAACTCGATTCGAACCCTTTCTGAATAATCATACTTCCACAACTTTCATTCGATCCAATACTATTACTCTTAAAAAGTTACTAATTTTTTCTTTTTACCCACAAATGGAGCTGCCAAGTTCACTTGTAAATAAGTTACGTTTAAATAAATACTTTTTTATTGATAAAAGTTTAGAATAAGTAAACAAACTAATGTCATTTATCTATCAACACTCGAAAATCTGGGTGACCATCTAACTGTGAAGAAGAATTACATGACGATGAATAAATTTTTTAGCTCTTTACGGAAATAAAATTAATAGAACTATCTGAACATATCGAAAACGGAACACATTACACTGAGAACTCTGTGAAAGGAGAGTTGCCCATAAATTTATGGATAAAAATACTCTTCTAGGCATTTTTGGCCACACGAGCAAAGAAAAAAAAAAAAAAAACAGA
>CAIGRL010189444.1:0-12001 GCA_903798325.1 Fraxinus xanthoxyloides | reverse complement strand
CCGGTTTCCATACAATCAATTTAATTCCAACAACTTTTTGAAAATTCATCATTAATTTCATTATTCATTCATATCAATTCACGATACTAAATTCGAATATCATCTCGATTTTCGATGTCTTATTATTCTTTACTTCTGGCGTCTCCATTGCTACTATTTCTCCTGCGATTTCTCGGCGGTTGTATTGCTACAATTTCAGGAACTCAAATCCCTGGATGAAAAGCGAAAGGGAAGCTCAAAGATTTCCGGGCCTGCTTCAGTATCACGGTTTGATTCGGGAACTCAAATCCGTGGATATCATTATTTTGGGTATCATTATTTATTTCAAATTTCATTATTTTGGGTATCATTATTCATTTCAAATTTTGGATATACAAAACTTTCCAAAAAACACATTTTGCAGTAATCTATCTATGATATACTTGTTTTGGTTATACACATTTTGGATATCATTATTTTGGGTATCATTATTCATTTCAAATTTCAGGTGAACAATGCCTCCAAAGGTGAAGAAAGAGCCACAAGTGCGTTGGACCCAATAAATGGATGATGTTCTCATTGAAGCCTATTTCCATGAGCATGTGGAAGACAATAGGGTGGGAGGGACCTTCACAACACATGCGCATGAGAAACTATTACAAACAATGAAGAAAGAGTTTCCACACATTGTATGGGACGAGGACAAGATCCAAAATCACATGAAAAATATCAAGAAATCTAGGTCAGCTTGTCGTGATGTATTTAAGGATGGATTGAGTGGTTTCGCATATGATCAAACTACTTCAACATGGCTTGCTGAACCCGAAGTGTGGGATAAACTTATTCAGGTTTTCTTAAAATGTTTTTCTATTCTCTCAGTAACATAATTTTATTTACTTGGATGAAAATGCGTCCTCTTATTTTATATAATTTAACTTCCATGAAAGCATTTTTTTTTTTGGAGTCACATCCAAATGTTGTAGAATGGAAGAACAAGCTCGTATATAATTATGACAAGCTATGTGAACATTATGCAAAAGATACGGCCACTGGGGACGAAGGTGATACCCCTAGGGAGATCAACTCAATGGGTGAAATTGATACGATAACAAAGCATAATGAAGTTACATTAGATGTTTTTGATATTGAAGTAGATGAGAATGATTTAACTTCTCCAGGTTGTCAATCTAGAGTGGGCAAAACATCAAAAGAATTAGCGTTGCAAAAACATGTTAATGAAGATGCTTCAAAATATGGGACAAAATTAAATGTCGAACCTCAAGCGCTGGTATATGAGTTGATATGATTTTCAAGGAATTGCAAAATCTAGTATTATACGTTGCTTTTATTTATTCATATTAGCGTAATATGCTTGGGACTATTGGATGATTACGATCTTTTTGTTCTCACTAAATGGGGATAGACTGTTTTATTATTCATCTAGTTGACTCGAGTTTGAGATTGTTATTCTATTTAGAATTTTCAATGATGACAAATGGGATGGATTGTTTTATATATGGGCATACATGTAATTTTGTTCTTCTGAAAAACTTTCAGAATTGTGAATAACAAACTCCCAAGTGTGGATTTGATAGTTTTAAAAATTGCTACTAAAAATCACTCAAAATTGTTCTGCTCATAAACACTCAAAATCGGTAGTTTAAGCGTCCGTTTGGTAACCATTCTTGGCCAAAATGAGAATGTATTTTCCACCCGTTATCTTTGTCAATGGGACCCGGTGCAGCAGCTTTTGCATATGGCAGCAACATGTTTCCAAATTTGCCATCACTTGCTGCACAAAAAAAATTGTTTGAAATGGCAAATTGGTAATTTCACCAAATTTGGTCAAAAAAACGGTTGCTCCTTCTGACTCGATTACTGTATAACGAGTGAAATTTTTCTACAAAATGGGAAAAAATGGTTACCAAACAGACGCTAAAAAATGCTCGTAACCAGTACTCCAAAGCTCTCAAACAAGCCCTAAGATGAAAGAAATGTAAATTAAAAACGTGCAGATATTTCACTGCTTATGTTCATTTATTATCATCACTATAAATGGAACCAATACAGAAATTTACATTAAAGTGACAAGAGAATCTCAAGAATTGATAGTTCCGTTTTCTGTGGCCGAAAAAAGAGTTCATTTATTCCAGTGGCAGTGAAAGAAGGTCTTCTTTTAACCTTCTATTCCACTAAATCTAATTTTCAAATTAAGGGCGTGTTCGGTCGTGATTAAAATTCAATTAAAATTGAAAATATAACCGTTGTTGAGTCTCACTCATCTAATAAAAATCATCAATAACGACTAATTTTAGCCCTTGTTTGGTGTCCATTATTTACAAAAAAAGAAAAAAAAAAGAAAAAAAAAAGGAATTTTGAATAGTATTTTTAGAAGAAAATGTTCTTAAAAAGTAGTTTTGTGGCTCACATTCTTCCCCCACACTCGGGCATACGGGACACAATTTTTGATTGGTTGATGGCATGGTTGTTGGTTGGGTTCAATTTAATGCTGTAACTTCAAGAATTGGTGCCAATTTTTCAAAGAAAATGTAGTTAAGTGGCGCTACAATTTCATTGTCCAATTCATTGGTACAATGTTGTCAAGCCCAAGTGTAAATAAATAGTCTGAACATGATTAATTAAATGCTGGCCTCTAAACCACCATCATAAATGGTATCCTTTTGTATGATTGATTGGTCATTTTTTGAAAAAAATATAGATCTGCAAAAGTTTTTATTCATATTAACTAGTTCTGGATTTATGCATATGCAGAACTGAACAAAATTAGATAAGGTAACTGACAAATTTTTTTAACCTTATTTATCGTGTAGATAAGCTGATGCACGTTCAAACAATTAGAGTGTGTTTGATTGCATTTATTTGACAAGGAAAATATCAGTTTTCCACCCAAATCCTAATTTAAAATGTTTGATTGCTATTTTTTCTATGAAAAGTATTTTCCAACTTTTAAAAATATGCTGAATTTTTTTTTAAGGAAAACATTTTTTTTTTTTTGGAGTAGTTTTTGTTTTCCTCAAATCAAAGAAAATATATTCATTTCTAGGATATATTTTTCATACCAATCAAATATACTCTAAGTTATTTTACACGTAAATTTAAGACCTCTTTTTCTATATTTTAATCACATATTTTCTTAAAAAATTACTATTCAACATTTTATTTTTTCAACATAGCTCCTGTTTGATGCACATTAAAATGGAAAAAATGCATTTTTTGGGTGATGTGATGGTGAATATATGATTGAAAAAGAAAAAAAAGTTATTAATATGATGAAAAATATTATTTTATTAAGAAATATATAATTAAAAATGAATAAAAGAATAAAAATGAAAATTACAATCCGAATCAAACAACAGCATAATGATTGTCATATGCTTATTTTGTTTTTACATAAAAGAAAAGGGAACCAAAAGGAATTTTATAGGCGCGAAAAGCCCGGCTTTTTGGATCCCATCATCACAAACATTCCTTGCACTATACACCAGTAAAGGCTTACATAGCACGCTTATTCGGTATTCGGTTCGTAAAATCACACGTCAAACCATAAATTATTCGTCCGAGATCTAAAAGTGCCACACGATAAGCCATATAACTCAGACCACTAGATACTCCCCAAATTTTCCCCAACCCGCGCAAATTTTGAATCTCCACTCACCCCTTTTCACCACTTCTAGAAATTCCAAAATTCAATTATACATATCAGACAATGAGAAACTAGAGAGAGAGAGAGAGAGTTGATGAAGAGAAAAACCCTAAGGAGGAGCAGTAGGAACAGTAATAACAAGAATCAGAAAAAGAATTGCGGCATAATAATGAAGGGTTCATTAGCTAATCACTTTTCGGTTCAGCTAGATCAAGTTTCTCTCAATTTGTCTCTTAAGCAAAAATCTTCTCAATTTCAGAATCTTCTTGATTCCGAAGCTAATCCCTCAGCTGCTGAGTCTCTATCACATGATATCGATGCCGTTGACAAAGATTTCATCCTCAGTCAAGATTTCTTCTGGTGAAACTTTGAATTCTGGATTTTAATTAGTAAATGAAATAGGGTCACTAATGTTTTTCTTTTAATTAGCGATTTTTCAATGCAGTACTCCTGATTATATTACTCCTGAAATGCCGTCTATGCCAATCAATGTAGACTGGAATAAGGTACGATGATGAGAAGGGATTGGGATTTGGGTAAAATATTGTTCAAAATTTTATCTTTTCAATATATTGGGAATTTCGTTTGCAGGAAAATGTTCAATGTCCAGATTCACCAGAAAAATGTAAAACTGTGAGGAGAAAGAGGCCAAAACTTGGTAAGAGTATCTGACTACTGTTTTTACATTTGACTAAGTTGTGCGCTTAGTATGCCAAAGGTTAGATTTTCCAAGGATATAGATGGTAGTGACGGCAAAAAAAATTCGTCCCGCCCTAGTGGGGCCATGCCATGAATGGAGCAAAAAAAAAAAACCCACCCCGATGGATTGGTGGGGTGGGTGCTGACGAGGATCGCTGCCCTCCTCGGGTCACGCACCCCCGTCCCCGAACCCACCTTGTGAAGAATAAAAAAATAATTTACTACAAATTAAAAAAAAAAAATTAGTTAAGTGGGAATTTTTGAAAAAAAAAACATAAAAAAAAACGGGGCGGAAACGGGCCTCGCCTTGCCTTGTCTAAGCTGTGGGCTCGCCCTAAACCCGTCCCGTTGCCATCTCTGATAGATGGGCCCCTTGATGAAACATTATAATTTCTCTCAATTGCTTGTTCAATTATATTTGCAATATGAAGGCATTGATCTTATCTTTTCTTCAATGCTGAAGGCATACTCGAACTTAAAGACTTTTAATTCATCTATATAATATCCCAAAAGATTTCTTGATTTTTACAACTCTCTTATAATAATCCTTTTTTCTAAAAAATTGTCAATACAACTAAAAACCTAACACTTATGTATAATTGAACTTGATATCAAAAACATTACTTTTTGGACGCATGATCCTTTATTGTGACACCACCACCATTATTTCTACTGTGACTAATAGGATGTTCTATATGCTTTGTGTTAGTTCTCTCTTCCTCAAGTGTATAGATTTCCAACTTCTACTCCAAAGTTTAATATGGGATCCAACCCTTCTTAGTTTCATTAACTTAAACTATGCAGTAAACAAATAATATACACCAGGGAGCTCATCGTTAACATGTCTCGGAAGTTAATTTATGAGTAAAATGAAAAATAAGGACTTAGGATGCAACTTTGATAGAAGCCAGTACAATAAGAAACTCTATAGCAATGATCCCAGCAGGACTCGATTTATAGCCATATTTGGAAGCTTTATTTGGCTTCCATATGCCATCAGAGTCTAATTTGCTTCTACAATTAATTTTTTCATTAAACGGAGCAGACTTCATGCTTAGTGTTATTGTCTTGTTAAGAGCTATAGGTAAATGCTTAGGCTGGCTAGTCCATGGTTGAGGAATAAAATCTAGGATAACTTCTTTGTGCATATAATGCCAAGTTTACGTCCTAGTCTAGCTACAAGCACTCTTGCCAATGAGGAACCAAGATGTACTCTGTACTCAGGTTTTATGCTTTTTGCTGCTCCAGGAGACCTTTCCTTGCACATTCATTTTCTGTGTTTGTTATTCTAATATTGCAGTGGTCCTGTTCACTTTTTTGATGCTATTTGTTATCATCTCAGAAAGAGCCATGGTGACATTCCCTGAATCCAACATTTCTGGCCATCAAGAGTTGGTAGAACTTGAAAAAGATGCTCTTGATACAGACGAGATGAAGAAAGAAAAATCAGTTCAATTGCAGAAGAATCACAGTTATGTTTCACAATCTGCAGTGGCTTTAAGGTGTCGAGTCATGCCTCCTCCTTGTTTGAAGAACCCATACCTTAAGAATTCTTCGGAAATGGATATAGATCCTTTTGGCAATCAGAGATCAAAATGTGCAGGTGCATTTTCGTTAATCAACTTCTAAGTTTTCAGTTTTTGGAAGAATTGATTTGTTTTATGGAAAGGATTTATTCTGGGTTGCAGAGCAATTTTCTGTTGATGTTATATATGTCTTTAAAGTGTAAATGTGTACAAGTTGTCATGAAACCTTTCCAGTTTATCTTAGATCCTAATGAACACTTATTATTGGGATGCAGGTTTTTGTCCTGCAGGTATTGGTGGTGATGGTCTTTCACGCTACCGAACAGATTTCCATGAAATAGAGGTACTGAGGTACATTGGGAAACCAAGGATTTGTTGCCTTATATAAAGTGTTGAACACCTTTTTCTTTTCAATGCTTCATTTTGATTGATTTTAGCCTTCTCCAGCAAATTGGCAGTGGAAACTTCAGTCGCGTTTTTAAAGTCCTGAAAAGACTTGATGGTTGCATGTATGCAGTAAAACATAGTTTGAAGCGATTACATCAGGATACAGAAAGGTAGCTTATTTATTGTCGGGCAACTTGTAATTATTGACTCCTTATCTTTTATCCAGCTTGCTTATACATTCATTTACCAGGAGCAAGGCTTTGATGGAAGTTCAAGCTCTGGCATCTTTAGGTTTGCCGCCACACCTATTTTTGCTTACTCCCCATCTGAAAAGCGAATGTAATTGTTCTGAAAGTGTCTTATTTTACAGGGACCCATGCGAATATTGTTGGCTACTACTCATCTTGGTTTGAAAATGAGCAACTTTACATCCAAATGGAGCTATGTGATCACAGCCTTTCTATCAACAAACCCTCTAAATTATCCACTGAGGAAGAAGTTTTAGAAGCAATGCATCAGGTGAATAGTTTTTAAATGCATTACCTGTCCTAAAGTATCCTCAATGGATGTCCTTTTACAATAAATGGGTTCTTATTAATAACTGCCACTATACTGCATTGACTCACTCATAATACCATTGCCTAAAGTATTCCAACGTTAGCTGAAGAATTTGAATTCAAAAACCTTCGACTGGCATGTAGTTTGAGCCCTTTTCTGCTACACGAGGTAGTTGTAAATGGAAGTGGAGAGATGGCATGCAGTTCCATTATTTAATGATTCATAAAGTGGAATTATCTTTCGTAGACAAAACAATTGAGGTGCTTGTCAAAGTTCAAAATTTGAATATTCCACTTTTTAAAAAATTTCAATGCAATAAATCTGGTAATTTAACAATCGCCTTCGTCTACTTGACCCCAGTAAATAAAAAGATTGATCTATTAAATAATGAAGTGAATTAACTGTGCTAGACTTTATATTTCTCAATGACTTTTGCACGAGATTATTTTTGTGAATTCATTTATTTTACTTCTGATGGCTTAAATGACTCAAAAGAAACATATCAGTTTGTAGAATGTCATAAATTTTACTTTCTTACTGCTTCACATATTTCAAAACTTTGTCCGTCATATAATTTCCGCCTATAAAAATTCTCAAATTTGCAGATATGCAAGGCGTTGAAATTTATACACGAGAAAGGGATGGCACATTTAGATGTCAAGCCAGATAATATTTATGTTAAAAATGGAGTTTATAAACTCGGTGATTTTGGTTGTGCAACTCTTCTCGATGGAAGCTTAACAATTGAAGAAGGCGATGCTCGCTATATGCCCCAAGAAATCCTGAATGACAAGTATGATCATCTTGACAAAGTTGATATTTTCTCCCTAGGGGCTGCAATCTTTGAGCTTGTCAGAGGGGTGCCCTTGCCTGAATCGGGGCCTCATTTTCTAAATCTTAGAGGAAGAAAACTGCCTCTTCTTCCTGGTCATTCATTGCCATTTCAGAACTTACTCAAGGTAAAATAGCTTTCCTTCACAGCATATCCCAACATATCCTGCAATCAGGGGTTTATGTTATGCCGATCTTTTTCTTTTTTCTTTCTTTTTTACTGTAGCACTATTGAGTTTCCGTTTTTAATTTTAACATTTCAAGCAAAATCATTACCTTTCAATTTTTGGCTAAGGAGCTAAAAATGCATTTTAGTGGCTAAAACAATCTTAAATAAAGAAGACCCAAGATACCACACAATTTCAGTTAGAAAGTAGTTGGTGTAGGTGATCTAGTAATGCCTTGCGAGGGGACACTGATGTTTCTATCGGTTTCTTAATCAAATTAGGTCATGATGGACCCTGATCCAACTCGACGACCTTCCGCTAAAGAACTACTCGAGAATCCAATTTTTGGCCGGCCCCAGAGAGCAGCAAAAAACAAGTAAACTTTTAAGTTTGCTATTGGACGATTTTGACAGAATTTGGAAGCTGCTGTTTCAATAGTATATTTTGGCAATTGTTGAAGGCAAACTACCTGGAATGAAAGGTGCAGGGAAGGATTCAAAATGAGCGGAATCCATAAGACTTCTCTCCATTTTTTGCACCAGAATTTTAAAATATAGATGGTGCTAATTTTGTATACACAAGAAATGGGGAAGAAACTATTGTGTAATACTTTTGAGTTTTGATTATTGATAAATTCAATCATGGAAGGACCTGAAGTTGGTCATCACTGGTGTTAAACTGGGCCAGATTGTCTATATTCAGGCTGGCCCATTAAAGACCCGTGCCCGCCCAGCTAACAAGTTTTTGGCTAATGTAATTACTCTAACTGTATCTCACATTGATAAGTTAAGGTTTAGTTTGTCAGTTTATAATAATTGGGCAACTCTTTCACAAGTCAAGGGTGACTAATGGTCGTTATGGCTTACAACCAAGCCGTGGACTGGCCTGCCTATGCCAAGTCCCGTTGTTAATCTCTCTCTCTCTCAAAAGAGTAATATTATTATTCAGTATGATTGTAGTGAATTTTAATAAAAGTTAATGAAATAAGCGATTGAAAAGTTGTGGGTTTCGTAAAATGTGGGGTTAAAAATTATTGTTGATTTGGAATTTAATTTGTACAAAATAGAGGCTAAATAATAGATTCATTTAATTGAATCTATCAAGTATGATTATTTAAATTGGTGTTAGATAACATTATTTTATCAAAAAACATTGACACTCGATGTTTAGGTTGAATTTTGAGCTGAGCATAAATGGACATGGTGCTTTAAATTATAGCGTGCTGCATTGTAATTTGGATTAACTTTCCTTTTATAACTAAGATTCAATTTTACAGGTTGACATTAGAGTTTTATGATGAAGTAATGAGATTGTGTTAAGATTTGAGTTCCATTTTAAAAAGCCAGTTTTGTTAAGAGGAATAGTCGAAATCTTATAAGGTGATTTATGTTTTCATATTTTCTATTCGATGTGAGATTTTATTTTTTAACATATCACGCAAGATGGTGGTTCGTTTTTGAACAAACCAATTTTGGAACTCACGTGCTCAATTTTCGAGTCTCAAATGAATTGAATTGTTCATTGGAGCTCAATGTGCTATGATACCATATTAATATTTTTGGTTCCATCTTAAATGGTTAACTTTGTTAAGAGGAATAACCTAAACTCTTAGAAGTTGATCTATGTTTTTATTTTTATTTGATGTGGAATTTTATTCTTTAATAGATTAATGACGTGCTCGATTGTGCTTAAAGCCCAATTAAAATTGAAAATATAACCGTTATTGGGTCTCACTCGTTTAATAAAAATCAATAATAACGGCTAAATTTTTAATTTTAATTTTATTTTAATCTCTATCGAACACACCCTAAATTGACACCCGAAGTCATTTGAGTGTTCAAAATGGGCTGTTTGTGCCAATTGGTTGAGCATAGGTAACTAACTCCTAAAGTAATAGAATTGATGTTATGTCGTGTGTTTACTTGTCATATTTACAGAATTGGTTCATTAGTTCTTAATATCAATTTTGTCGCTCGACTTTGTGACTGGAATAATATGTAATGAATTTGGTAGATTTTATCAGTTGTGTTATGGATATATAATTGTACCCATATGAATATCTATAATGGATATATGTGAGGCGCATGACAGCTCTTACTTGCAATCATGTCTCTTAACTTTAATTCTGAGCAATCATACCATTGTACTTTAATTTGTGAATAATTAGATTATTCTTAGCTTTTCATTCAACCACTTAATATAATTGGTGACGTGATGGTTACAAGTAATGATAATTTCACATTTTCTGTCATGTCAGCAAAGTAAATTTTATCCAAGGTCATTGAATTTAAGCCTTACTAGCAATCATGCCACTGAAAATTTATTTGGGGGCATCACACCATTGAAATTTAATTTCGAGATTCTAAAAAGAGCTTTTGTAATTGTAATATTATTTTAATACCATTAAATAAATAAAATAATGAGTACCAAATAACTAAAATCATAAATAATATAATTAAAAAATAATTATTACAACTATGCAATTTCTAAATTTTTAAAAACTGGACAATTTCGAAATTTTCAATTGGACACTTCCTAAGGCTAATTTATAGAATCGATGTCGAACAGCTAATAATAAATATACATGTATAGTATTTTTCAAAATGTATTATTTTAAAAAATTATATATGGAGACAAAAATCACTTGTTAAACTTAGTTGTAATACATTTTTATTATGTTAAACTCATACAACTATCATACGTATATAATTTTTTTTTTTAATCTTACTTTCTATTGATATTAGAAGTGGACATAATCCAGATTAATTGCAATCAAGTTTAGTAAGTGATTTTTGTTTATATATGTAATTAATTTTGAAATATATCATATTTTATCAAATAATTTTTGTACATTATATTTATTGTTAGAGACCTCGAACCTCGTCCTATTAGTAGGAAGTGTCTAATTTTTGAAAACTTGAAAATTGTCCAGTTGTAGAAATTATTAAGTAATTATAATATTTATGAGTTTAGCTGTTTGATATGCATTATTTATTTAATGGAATTTAATTAATTAAGTAACACACTAAAAAATAATAATTTAAAAATGATTTTTAGAACCTGGAAATTAAAATGTGATTGTCTCGAGTTAAAAGTTTAGTGACCGTCGTGAAATTTACTTAGCTTGGTAGAATGTGTACATATTTCGTTACTTTTAACGGTCACGTCACAAGCCTGTTAATTGGTTTAGTGAAAGATTAACGGAGTGATGTAATTGCTTGCAAATTAAAGTATAATTGTGAGATTACTTTAAATTAAAGTTTAGTCTGATTGCAAGTGAAAGGAAATTTTAGTGGTGCAGGTGAAATTTACCCGTAATAAATTTGACACGACTTGAAAGTTCAAAAACCACAAAATAACGAGAACACAAAAAGAGTCTTCTTTTCAGTTAATTTGAGGTCCACTGTCGATCATTTTTCGTTTTCAATTTAGCCCCAATTTGATGGACATTATTAAAAAAAAATGAAATTTTGAATATTATTTACAGTTTTGGTCACTTTTAGTGTAAGATCTATACATGAACGATTGTGTTACATGTATATTATCATTTACAAATTGATGTACATAAAAATGATGTGGTAAGATATGATTAGGTCATAATTTCTTCAACCAAAAATAAAAAAATAAAAAAATCCTTCTTCATTATCTTCTTGACACTCCATCTATTTATAAAATTTTTTGTAACTCCTTATATACAAGTAACATTATTTATACACACAAGCATGTGTGTATTGTGACTTGCCCAGAATTCATATTAATGAGCATATATTGAGCAAGATTCCTTCCTTCCTTGACAAGAACAATAACATACTTTCTTTAGCCCCTGTTTGGTGGTCATTTTTTTTTTGGAAAATATTGTTTTGAATAGTGAGTTTTTGGAGAACGTGATTAAGAAGTAGAAAACTTTTTTGGGTTTACATGTAGAATATTTTTATTGTGTGAATATATGATTAAAATGAGTATGTAGAAAAAAGAGTTTTAAAAAAATGAGAGACAAACATGAACTTAATTTCACACAATAATTTTGGTTTGCGACATTATATTTTAAATGCAATGAGGGTTTTCAATCTTTGCGCATTGTTACATTCTTATTTTTAACATTCCATTAATTAGCACATCGGGCTCCCAATGACGATTTATGAAAAAAAAATCGATTTTTGTTACATGTACATAATGATTTACATATACAT
>CAIGRL010189403.1:0-14561 GCA_903798325.1 Fraxinus xanthoxyloides | reverse complement strand
GTATATATTAAAATTTTTATTTTTATTTTTCTATTCATTTTCAACTACACATTCTTCAATAAAATAATATTTTCCATCATATCAAAAAAAATTTCTTCTTTTTTATTCACACATTTTCCATCAATCTACTATTCCAAAATACATTCTTCCAAAATAATATAACTCAAACACACTCTAAGAAAAGAAAATCTTGGTGGCTGAATGTCAACTTCTGGGAAGGGCTGTGTTGGGTGTATTGAAAATCAAGGACTGACGGAGTAGTTATAGACTATGAATGATTGTTCTAACAGTATAAGAAATAGGTTCCTGACTAGGTCTAGAAGTAGAGGCAATGTAGTAATCTCCTATATTGTTACTATAATATAATCCTTAAGAGAATTATTTATTTGATTCCCCGATTTTCCTCCATCACTATCAATTTTTTTCTCATCCTCCACTTGCAATGCTTCGTTCTCCTTCCCCCTCTCCTATGTCTGAAAGCATAAAAAGCAAAATAAAATTTCCCATTAATGCTCTAAGCTATAAAGGAAATAACTCAAAAACTTGAAGCCAGTAATAAAATACCCAAAAAAGGCAACACAAGTGAGTAACCTCGTCCACTCTGAGGCATAAGCCTCAGTAGGTCGAGTTGGAAGCCTCGCTAATGGCACTCAAGGGGCGGGCTTTGAGGCGTTTTATAATAGCCTTATGTGAGGCGTAAGCCTTAAAGAGGATTTTTTAGACGATGGACTTGGAATCTGCTAACAAATTATTTTTAAAACCAAATCGTAGTTTGCCTAAGACTCGAGTAAGAGTGTGTTTGATAGATATTAATTTGAAAGAATGTATTTTGGAATAGTAGATTGATGGAGAATGTGTTGTTGAAAAAGAAGGAAAAATTATTGATGTGATAGAAAATATTTTTTATTAAAGAATGTGTGGTTGGAAATGAGTAGAAGAATGAGAATGAGAATTTTAATGAGAAACAAACGGGGGCTAACACTGAAAGCTTATGGACTAAAATTACTGCACATTACAAATTACCAAGAGTTCCTCTACTCCTGAACTTAAATAAAAGTCTAACTTTCTGCATTCAAACATTGACCAATCGCGCTGATGGCTTCTGCATCTCTTATCCCTGCCCTTGGAAAAGGGTCTTCTGCTACTGTNTATTAATTTGAAAGAATGTATTTTGGAATAGTAGATTGATGGAGAATGTGTGGTTGAAAAAGAAGGAAAAGTTATTGATGTGATAGAAAATATTATTTTATTAAAGAATGTGTGGTTGAAAATGAGTAGAAGAATGAGAATGAGAATTTTAATGAGAAACAAACGGGGGCTAACACTGAAAGCTTATGGACTAAAATTACTGCACATTACAAATTACCAAGAGTTCCTCTACTCCTGAACTTAAATAAAAGTCTAACTTTCTGCATTCAAACATTGACCAATCGCGCTGATGGCTTCTGCATCTCTTATCCCTGCCCTTGGAAAAGGGTCTTCTGCTACTGTACTGGAAACAGTAACAATCCATTTGGAAGTGTTTCCACAAAAATGACTCCTAGCATGTTTCACAAGTTTTTAAAGAAAATATTTTAGCAGTTCTATCACGTGAGTCCACACACCGTAAAAACAGAACTCCTGTTTTTGTGATTTGTACAATATTATAATTATTTTCTGTTCGAAAGCATAGAACCATCAATTAAATATTGTTTTGTTCAGTACTTTTCACTGGTTTTCCTCTGGGGAATGTTGAAACTATCACTTTTTTTGTTTTATGACCTAGAAACTAAATACATTTTATGTGTTTGTCGATGGTGGATTTACTTGATATTTGGCCCTAACATGTTGAAATTACATGACCTTCATTGGTATATAGGTTTATATGAACATAAAACTCTAAATCAGCATGAAGGTTCAATTTTCTGCTTTAGTTTTCTACCAAAAATATGAGTCCACTTGTACGGAAACCATTAACCATGCCTAGTGGTTGATAGCTTAATTAGTTGAGAACTTGCACCAGTATTGCCCTACTCTTTTCTACTTTTCCTTTTCTATGATTTACAGTTTTCAACATACAAAATAAGGGGTGAAAACATGAATATGAAAATACATTCTAAAATCTAGTAAATCAGAATCGTAGCTTTAACAAAACTGAAATACTCGAACTTACGGCCTGTTTATCCCTACTTTCTAATACTCATTTTTACTCGAACCCATTTTCAACCTCACATTTCATCGACTTTTATCAATGTTTAGCTAAACCAAATTCATCTAACCCCGTTTGCTGACTCAAATATCGTTATTGCCTTTGCCAGTCAGAATGAGGCAGTGAATGGTGTGCAACTGTTTTTTTCTCTGATAAATTTAATTATTCTACTATAGTTCCTCATCTTTAGTTGCATGTATACATATAATTCCTGGGGCATTATCTCTTAAGAAGCTAAAAGACAAAACATTACCTTGCAGAGGAACAGACATGAGTAGTCCTCATGGCATACCAGTCGACTTACTAGATCGGTTGGTTATAATAAGAACAGAAACCTATGGTCCAGCTGAAATGATACAGGTATAGAGAAATTCATTCTGTTGCATATTCATTGCATGCTATTTCAATAGAAACCTCAAAGCCTCTTATCCACAACTGCTATTCAGTAAATGCTTTTGTTGATGCAATGGCAGATATTAGCTATCAGAGCACAAGTCGAGGAACTGCAGATAGATGAGGAAAGTCTGGCTTATCTTGGAGAGATTGGACAGCAAGCATCCTTGAGGTTTTTTAATTCCCTACAAATATTTTTTAATTACTGCCCCTCTTTTGGCTTTCTTGAATGTATCCATTTCGCATTTTGCATCAGGCATGCAGTCCAGCTGTTATCACCAGCCAGCATAGTTGCTAAAATGAATGGTCGCGAAGAAATTTGCAAGGTAGCTATATAGATACCAAGTGTGTGGAGGATTCTAATAGGTATTTGTGAGGAGAATATTTACTCAGCTTGTATCATTTTTTGCAGGCGGATCTGGAAGAAGTCGGTACTCTCTATCTGGATGCCAAATCTTCTGCTAGGCTCCTTCAAGAGCAACAAGAGAAATATATATCATAATGATATGGTATTTCTATCAGTTCTCTAGTGAATGTGTTTATTTGGCAGGTTTCCAATTTGTAAGAAAAATGAAATTTTTGTTGCTTGGATTGCACCTCGAATCAATTTCTTCTTTACAAACAAAGAAAGCTCGGTTGCTCGTGTACATCGATGGACATATTCGGGTGCATGGAACTGAACGAACATGTTTTCTTTAATCATGTTCAAGTCATTTTCAGTTTAACAAATATCGAATATTTTTTTGTTTGTACACGGTTTAACTGTTATTTTTTCTCCAAGTATTTCATATTCTGATATTCATTTAGCTTTTTAATAAAAATGACTAATGTGAATTTTTATCATATCCGAATCTTCAAAGCTTATTTACTTAAAAGTTGAAACTTTTTAAGCTTAGCCAAACATTCTCCTACGTGTCTAAAAATGGCATGGAAGATGATTGAGATACTGAAATTGATCGACCGCTCATTATTTCAAAGAACTTTGGATTTCACTTTAAAGTAAGTTTAAATCAAAACTTGAAGATGATATTTTCCTCAATTGGATTTATGGGCCCCGGCCCTCAATTTGGTAAGGCCCATAACTGACTATTCATTTTGTTCCACAGTCAATTCATAGATCGTGTACGTATACGTGTAACTGTGTGTGTATTTATAGTGCTTAAGCAGCAGGAGGGCGATGCATTTTGCGTTTATTCAAGGGCATTTGATTGGGAACGTTAAATTTTGCATAAAAAGAAAATAAATTCTAAATAATTTAATTTTTAATTGTTTATAACTTATTTGTACGAAAATTATTAATTAAATATGCAATTGATTTAATTTCATTCTATAAAATAATATATTTGTCCATTTTTTATTGATGAATATGTGAGAGAGAGAGAGAGAGAGAATCGCCTAGAAAATAAAAATCATCAACGTCTAAAGAAAATATTTTTCTTATTTTTAAGAAATGTATGATCACATGATTAAAAGTTGGAAAATATTTTTCATGAAAAAAATTGACAATCAAACAATTCAAAATAAGAATTTGGGTGAAAAATGACATTTTTTCTTATCATTGAAAATAGAATTCACATGAGAAGGAAAGCGAACTCGAGAGAAGATTTTCTATCTATAATTTCTCAATGTAGTTGCAAAAATATTTAGTTGCTTTTAATGTTTCGTTAAAATACCAATGAGCTAAACTTCACATATTGTTGCACGAGTTAGGAAATCAAATTGACAATTCAGTCCCTGTTTGGTACACTAATATTTTTATTCACATTTTTTTACTCATTTTCAATCACACATTTTTCAATAAAATAATATTTTCCATCACATCAATAACTTTTTTTTTCTAACCACACATTCTCCATCAATCTATTATTTCAGTATACATTCTTCCAAAATAATGTGGCTCAAACATACTCTCAAAAATCAATTTCGAACAAGAGAGTGCGAAAACAATAAGAATTAAAATAATTGACCTTATTTAATTGTTTGAATAATATCTGAAAAAAGATAAATGTACGATTGCGTATTTCATTAGAAAAAAGAATTATTAATCAAACAAATCATTCACCTCGCAAAATCTACGAAGATTAATAACAAATAATTTAAAAAAAAAAAAAACAAAGGACTGAGAGAGTCTGACACTGTGCTGTAGTAGTAGTAGTAAACATTGCACACATATAGAAGTAGAAATCTGTAAACGCGCGTCTACAGAAATTCTCTTCTAGCGGCGTACCCGTGCTGCGACCGGTGGATATTCTGCTGGCGTTTCTTGTATATAATAGTGCCGATACCAAAAACGCATGCAAACGCAATTACTCCGAGTGCAATCCCTGCCTTATGCCCGCTTTTCATCCCGCCAGACGACTCGTGCGACTCCAAGTTACCGAAATCGGCTTGGTTCGCGTGATTCACATCGCTCGGAAACTCCGATGCCGGCGCCGGTGAAGGAGACGGAGAGTTCTCGCCTGTAGCCGGATATGGTGCAGTAGAGAAATCTGGCGGCGGAGGTGCTGGTGGAGAAGAATCTTCTACGGAAGGGGATATCGAGGCAGTATCGGGAGACTGGGAGAGGTCGTCACCGGGCAGTTGGGGGGAAGGTGAATATTCTGGCGGATCTACGGCGACTACTGATTGTACAGTGAAAATGACGGTGAAAAGGAGAGTTAGAGAGAGAATTTGAATGTAGTTTCCGAATGAAGCGGCCATTAGAACGAATTTTAAAATGATTTTTGAATATCCAAAACCAAATCGTAAAGAATGAAATGGAGTTATTCCCAAATATTGAGAGAATGTGAAGAGATTACAACGGCGGTTGAAAAATAGTAGGAGAGGATATAGGGAATTTTATGAAGTAGAGATAGAGGCCTATGAACGGAGGGGATTTTGTTTTCTATAATCCATTTCTCAAGGAATTTGAATTTGAGTTAAATACTTAATTAAATCAATTTTGTTTTATGATACAATTTTTAATATGAAGGAAGAAAGAGTCCAGAAAACTTTAAATTTCCACTGGTTCGAAAACATAATGTTATTCGTAGTGAAGATTATCGATAGTCGTTCTATGTGGTATATATATGACATTTTATTATTTAATGCATGCGATAATAAACAAACTGTCATATGTATGACACGTAGGACAACTATCAATAGTTTTCACTATGAATAGTATCATGCGATGTACTTAAATGACGACAAACCTGGTATTATTTGAGCGGTGAATTTAAGAAAAAATAAGAGATATTAATAAAATTTAAATGATACACATCAGTCATCTAAAATAAGTTGGCATTATCATATTACAAATAAGCAACATTTTTCGTGGAAACAACAACTTTTGAACCACACATATTCATCAGCTTTTATAAAATCTACTAAAACTTTAATTTTAATTTACACTAAACAATGGCTAAATCTATCCATTCAATCACTTAAAAAAAAAAAAAAATTGGCCACCCTTCTGTACTCAGAATTTTTGTTTGCATGGATAATTTTTGAAATCAAGTCGATGAGGTTTTATAATGGTGCTTGGTAAAATAAAATATAACTAAAGGCAGTAAACAAATCAAAAATTTCCATTCTGAGATCTTCACGCCATTAGCCAACATGTCATCCCTTTTACTGCTTGCTAGTTGATATGATCATGTTCCTACGAATATTGCAAGGTGATGGTGATACAAACACGAATTGTTCGTATCGGAAAATGGTAGTTAAATGTCATAAAAGGTTTAGTATGATCGCATTCGACAAAAGTTGATTTTCAAATGAAATAGTTGAAACTCAATCTTAGCAAGTGGTATCCGAGTTAGGGAACTATTGGGGAGCAACAATGTTACTCTTATACTCAAAGGTTAGGTCATTCAAATGATGTTGATCGAATGTCAATCATCACTGAAATATTAATTAATTTTCAGATGAAATCATTGAAACTCGATCCTAATATATCAATTTCTTTGTCAACAAGGTTTGTTAGTTCATGCATTCTCCAACTACTTCGCAATGGCAGGGTTAAGAGAATTCTTAGCCTGGTAAAATGATTCCTAACAATTAGATATTATCAAAGACAAAGTTAGTTAAAATCAAATCAAAGAAATTGAATTAAACTATTGAAAATTGCAAGAATAACACGAATAACACTTTCCAATCGACAAGTCACATTCAAAATCAACAATGGATCAACGGGGCTCAAATTTAACCAACAAGAGGCAACAAGGTAACACCACAAACAGTTGGACCCAAGAATCTCACTAGAATCAAGAAGAAATCAGCCACAGAACCAACCAAGAAATCGGGCAGGAAGGTACCGCACAAAGGGGCCAAAACAAAGGAGAAACCAAGCACAAACGAGGGTTTTCGGGGTCGCTCAGGTCGACAACAGATGTCAGTAGCAGCAGAGGAAGCATGAGCAGAAAGCACAAAGAATCAAATCTCGAACGGGATAAAACACATATACGACAAGTCAGAAGAAAGTATTTCAGATTTATTGCTTATGTTATCTTATATATTCCGAAAGTGCAGTCTTTTGCTTTTAGTGAAAAAAGCAAAGACTAATAATTAGATCGAATGGTCTATGGTCGACTAGACAAGATCTAATTATCGGAGTTTGGATAACATTTGGTAACTCTATAAAGTATGGAGACTTAATTACGGTAATTATAATAATATTGGACTTAATTGTAATTACAAAAAGTTTTGTACTTATTTGTAATTGCTATAAAAGTCGTAAACTTAATTATAATTGTAATTGAAGTTCTAGGACTACACATGTAATTAAATGTAAAATAATTGGGTGTTGACTTTAATTAAAACTCTTATTTGGATTTTAATTAAAATTCCTATTTGAATGTGAAATTCTTATTGTACATGGATTGTAACATCTTTATCTCAATAAATAGAGATTAGATGAACCTAGAAATCCTAGAACAATCATTATGCAGAATTTCATAATGTTCAAATTTGGAGGGAAAAAGGTGTACACTTATCGGTGTAATCTTGACTTTGAAGTATAACATAGAAGACTTGAAAATTTGGAGCGTCAAGTTCTTGGAATTAAAAATTTTGAGCTCGTGATCCAAAAAATTGGAAGTTCGTGAATCAAAATTAATTCAAGAATTAACCATCGAATTTAGGTAAATATTTGAATCCCTAATTCTTGACATAACATATGTGTGAACATTTAGACGATCTTGTTTAATGAATTAAATATGTTTTTAATTTCAGGATAATTTCGCTTCTGCATTCCAACAATCACATGCTTAATATTTCTGAATATTGATTGCATGTTCTGGTCAAACAATGTCTAGGAATAATTTACTATATGTTGATTGAATGATTGGATTATTTTAAACGTTGAACTAATTATTTGTGGTAAGTTCTTGATTGTAATTTGTTATTTCTAGTTTGTAACAAAATAGGTGGATTACGATTCCATCATGTTGATTTAGTTTTCGTTTTGATTAGATTCAAAATTGTGAGCCTATGAGATATAGGAATTATGTAATTCTTGTAATTCTTGTATCTTGTAAATTGATTGAAGATTGAAGATAAAGATTCAAAAATCGATATATATTTTTTCTGCTGACAATAGTTTGCTATGTTTGGCACATCAAACTACTGCGCCAAAAGCAGTCGAAGCTGCTGCTACTCGGGCAGCAGTTTACTGCATTTTGTGTCGCATATTTTTCGACATTGATTTGGGTCTTTTTATGTATGGGCTGGGTCAGATCTGGATAAATCGGGTTCAAAATTAATTAATTTTTTTAGGTACGGTGGTAGAGTCCTACTGCTCTTTGGGTTGCTACTGTTGGATTCTTGAAGATTTTTTGGGCTGAAGATTAAGATTCAATATTGGGCTTGGGTCCAATCAGTTTTAAATTTAATTCTTGAGTTCTTTTGGGCTACAAATAATTGTTAATTTTTTGTTTCATGAATGCTTTAAATTATTATTTGAAATATTATCATTCTAGACATCATGACATATAGATTTGTTTATGACATTGATCGTGACACTATGAATAGAATGCATATTATTGAACATTGATTTTTCCTTTGTAATTTATTTTAGATTAATTTTTTCTGGATGGAAAAATTATAATAATTGAATTGTATGTTAATTTAATTAACGTGAACAATTGGTAATTATTTAAAATTAAAATTCATTAATTTAAAAATATTGAGTGTGAGAGAGTGCTTATTTAAATATAAACCCGTGGTCTCCTTTGGTCAATCCATAAGCAAAGTAACACGTTTGCTCGTGCTAGTAATGCAACGGACTTCCTATATGAGGGTCGTGTAGTTCTAGTTGTTTTATTGAATTTCTTTATAATAAGATCATTTGGATATAATGTAATTTATGATCATCCTATAAATGTATAAATTATTTTCATATATCTGGAGAATGAAACAAAGGTTATATACTCAAATCGAAATCATTTATAAATCTCCTATAGAGACTCTCCTTTATGATTTTGGTGACCAAATAAAACGATACTAGTCTTACATAGATGTTTGTCTAGTGGGAGGGTCCCAACTTGATCAATGGAGAAAATGACATTTCATGTAAAGGGCCTGTTGGATCACAACGATCAAGTAGTCGTTGCATTATTTTAGTTAGATTGATCTACATGTGCATTTATGAATCATATACTAAATTATTTTTCTATTTTCTGCTACTCATTTTTAATATGTTGTGGATGGTTTTTTTTTTTTTATGCGAAATATCACTTGGCCAATTTTTTTCGTTATTCTAAGAAAATACCAACTAATCGGGAAAAATAATGTGGATTGGAAACGATGTTTATGCTCAAAATGTGAAAAAACTTAATTTGATGATTGAGGGATGTCATGATGCACCTACTAGGACCATATGACAAGTCCAAAAGGTTGGATATGTTGAGCGGGAGACTGCAAACAAGATGGTTTGCTATTACATTTTGACTTTAATGACAAACGCGTTACAACAAAAGGTTTGACTATGATTGCACACTTCAAACGTGTTACAACTTTTGAAGCCATTTATACCTTATAGAACATCTGCATAAAATCCAGAATGCTTGTGAAGTTTCATAGTTTGACTATGATTGCACACTTCAAACGTGTTTGAAAGTCTAGGTACAACCCTCCATCAAGGAGACTCAATTTGACGTGGTATTGAATTCTTTATTTGATATGCTTTCACAATTCATTGTGGACTATCTCTTACATAAGATGAAAATATCATTAACTGAGATGATAGAGTTGTAATGTGGAAAGTTGTCTTAAGGGTACAATGGCGATACTCATGTATCATTTGGTGGCTCCTCTAGTTCAAGCCGAAAGATAGATTTGGAAAGAAGAGGAAGAAACATAACAAGAAGCATTAGAGGAACTAAGGCCCAAAGTAGATGGAAAGCCTTTAAAGAATACCATAGAAGACTTGGAGGTTTGGAGAATCAAGTTCTTGGAATTAAAAATGTTGGAAGCTCGTGATTCAGAATTAATCATCGAATTTAAGTAAATCAAATTCCCAATTCTTGATATAACGTACACGTGAACTTTTAGACGATCTTGTTTATTAAATTAAAGAAATTTGTAATTTCTGGATAATTCCTCTTCCGCATTCAAACATAAGAGTTCAGCTTCTTGCTATTCACTATCTTCAAGTTATTTTTATATTTGAGGAAATTTTATAAGGTGGAACAAGTTGGCCTTTTTATGTTGATACTTCCTTGCGATCAATTTGTTCATATTGTGCTTATAATCTTGTATTTTCTTCAACAAATTGGTATCGGAGTAATCTGATATTGTCTTTGTTTCCAACATTCTTGTCTGAAATGTAGGTATTAGTATTACAAGAAAGTGTTTCTTTTTATAACTGAACATCGATACATTATAACAGTTTTCTCACTGCTGTAGGGTCATAACTGAATGGACCAAATGTAGATAGATGACTAACTCCATAAATGCAATCTAATAATTCAAACCAAATGAAGTGAGCAAGAAGTTGATTAGCTGCTATAGAAATTCCATGCCTCTGGCCGCTCGGGATTAGCTCGGCGCAAGTTAGGACCACAACATAGTAAAATCGCCGTCATTACGAGACTTGTGAACCAAAAACTGAATGGAATCCCAGCAAGACAACTGGTTTCTAATCGATTCCCACCTGATACTATGCTTTCGTGCGCTGGAGGAGATTTCACCGTTGCAGAAACAACCAATGACGAACAATCTGATGAATGACGGGGGGGGCTTACGCTCGGCTGTTGCGTGTTTTGAGGGTGGAAAAATGCATATGCTTGTGGCGACATGGCCATGGGACTCTCATTCTTGAGCCCGTGAGCTCGATCCTCAGCTATAGTAGTGGAGAGCAATGAAAGAATGACAAAGAGTACCAAGTTAGTCATTTTGGGGGAGTTAAGGTTTCTGGGATCGCAAACTCTTTACGTATTGAGCGTGAATACGGTTGTGGAGATATGGGCTTGCTTTTATAGGGTGTAATGTAGTTTGTTTGCTTGGATTTGAATCTCTGTCTATAGGGTGGCTTCAAAGGAAGGGAGTTAATGAATATCAAATAATTAACAAAATATGAGGTCAAATAAAAATGAATAATAGAGAAGAACAGAGAACGAGAATAAAATATACATGTACCATGGTTTGAGGCAAATTGATTCGATCAAGTAGAGAATAGTAAAGGGTCAAAAATTGTCATGATTGATAAGTTTGGTTTAGATAAAAATCAGATTTTTAGTAGATTTTAATAAAAATTAATTGTTGAAAATTTGTAGGTCCTATGAAATGTGATTAAATTTAAATGTTGACTTTGACTTATATTTTAATTTACTTTGACAGCTAAACCAAGCAAAGGCTAAATAAAATCAATATCAAACATGTTCGTGCACAACCATCGTTATCGATTCTTTACCAAGAGACTGTTTGGCATGACTTTTAAAGAGTTAAAAAGAGTTTTTTAGATCCAGAAGTTATTTTTAGACCCATTTGACTAATTTTATGAAAGTACTTCTAATAGTTAGAAGATCTTTTAGGGAAAGTTGGTCCAATGCGACTCTCTAAAAGTCAGGAAGTGTTTTTTTTAAATTAGTTTTCAAATAAAATTAATGTAACTTCCTCCAAAAGCTACTTTACAGGAAGCAAAAACAAAAGCAAAAATCATATCAATCTGGTCCTAGTTATCCTTCACACAGGGAAAGCAACAAAAATTTAGTGTTGTGTTTGCCTAGCTTAACGGTGCAGCAAAGACACGTACTTTCGATGAGCAAAATTAAGTCCTAATTAATTTAATGGGCCTGTGAATGCCTCGTCCCTATCACCTGTTTGCTACATTATTGCAAATGCGTAAAATAAATCAATGCATTTTCATTCCCAACCCAGAAAAATATGATACTATTAAATTATTATTATTATTTGTGGGGATTCAACTCTGTGGGTGTGTTGAGTGTGAGTTTATTAATTTTGCAAATGGCTCATAAATATTTCACAAGTTACCGCGCGTCCAAGTGTCAAGAAATTTGCGAGAGAGAGAGAGGGGATGATAGTGAATCTCCCATCCCAAGTCACAAGAATAGAACATGTCTAATCATATTGTAACTTTCTTTGTCACTTAGAATGGATAATTTTAAGAGGGATTGTAATTTTAAAAAACAGAGAAAAATATGCGTCGATAATAGTAATAGCCATCGTCGACAACATTATTATTGATAATTGTTAATAGAGTGTACTTAACTTAAGAGGACAGTGAGCTAGCTAGCCTTCGTTCCCTCCTTCTGAAGTGCATTTACCATATCGGCTCCCCAAGGTCGCTAACCCATTAATTAGGTTATCACTAATCCGTGCTATTATGGAGTATATTTTCTCTCCATATGTTTGTTCAAATCGATATTTATTTGAATTATAAATGTTAAAAGAAATGATGACTTCAATTAAATAATCAAAGTAATGATAATAGCTAATTAGCTATCATAGAAAATTGTAATATATTCTTGTATGACATAAAAATTACGGGATAATTTGAATTTAAACTTTATTATAAACGAATCTATAATAAACTCACAAGGAAAATTTACAGCGGTGTCCCAAACCTTTCAAATCAATGCAAATAGGTCCCTAACCTTTAAATCGTAGCAAATATGTCACAAACCTTTCAAAAATGTGCAGTAGAAGGACCTCTGGAAAGTTTCCCTTAAGAAATTCACTAGTTATCAAAAGACAATCTTTTTTACTATAATTGATAAATTTTAAAAATGACAAATTGACTTTCAATCTTTAATTAATTAAAACAAGGAAGATTTATGTCAGATGTCCAACTCTTTAAAAAATGTGCACCAAGTCTCAAACTTCTAATAAATGTGCGCCCATTCGAATAGAATCGATTATTATTGTCATACTACGAAATTTAGGAAAATGAAAGTGACGTATTTCCATCGTCAAAATCTTACCCTCCATATAATAAATTCCCAGAAAACCTTGACATCCCACTCGTGATCCTCTAGTCAACATAGTTGAGGTCATAGCCCATTCGTCCATCACATAATTGTGTAAATTTAGATATTAGATTTTGCATGAACTGAAAATTTTCGAAACCCATCCTCGACAGTGTGGATGAAGGTGTGGCCATCACCATAGCAAGGTGAACTACTTGTTGGTGGTCAAGAGTTTCAAGAGGCAAAAATTTAAGCTAGTAAGATTTATTTGATGGTTGATGTAGCACCACAAGTGTTGAATTTCTACGCCAAGCATGACCATCCGGACTAGGTGGTGTCAATTAAAATGAACAAAAGTCCTTTATTTTGAAAATTCAAAGTTTGAACAACGAAAAATCAATGTATGAAACTACCGTTCTTGCATTTAATAAAAAAATAAAAATTCCTCTGTTTTGGAAATTGAATTATGTCCTTTTGCTATGATGATATTAATAGAGCTATGAATTTTGAGAAATAAAATGAAATTATTTTGTTTGATAAAAAAAATTAAGACCGGATATAGGTACCTTGATCAAAGTAAAGGAAATTCAATAAGTAGGGTAAAAAAAAGGTAAGATGAAGAGAGGCGCGGTCTTTCAACTTCAATTATTTGAGAAACTATATGATGATTGAGAAAATTTAGAGTACTTAATTTTGATTATTTGAAATTTGAATTACAAAGTTAGGCTTGGACTGAAACTAGAAAAATAATATTTTGGGCTTAATTAACTAGATGGCAAATGAAATAGAAAAATGATATTTTTTGCCTCAATTAAAGTTGGCAAATTTATCTTAAAAAATTAAAATAATTTGACTTATTTAATAAAAAAAATTAGAAAAAATCGACTCTTATTCGCTTCTTGGTTCTTGGTTTAGAACTGAACCAAATCCACCGATTCTTGATTCTGATATATCCGTTCGAACACCTAACTTAAGAAGAATCGCTCGAATCGAATTCAATCCGAATCGATTTGAGAGTTTTGTCCAACCATAGATAAAATTATGCCACTTCACCATGTTTGGGTGGTGATCCATCCCGTGTGGGAATGAGTGGGGCCCACATGCATTAAAATAAGAATTGAAAAGGAGGAGAAAAAAATGAAGGAATTCTAGAAACAAAACGAATAAATAAATAATAGAGAGAAAAAAACCATAACAAAGTTGATTTAACATATTTTTGAATATATTTCACTTTCTCCATTTCTACACTTCCTAGGTTTATTTACATAAAATTTAATCATGGAGCGAATGAAATTCGATACATAAATGCGTCAATAAAAGAAATGAATTTTATTTTTTTTTACTGCTTCATTTAAGTTATATAGGAATTTCTGAGCCCAAGAGTTGACAATAATTGGCATCTAATTGCTTTGTACATTTATGTCATCTGGGGTCGATTTTCATTAAAATTAGAGAAGATGCTAGAAAGTCAAACCTATGTATGGACAAGATAAGGTGGGTTAGCTAATCAATCGCTAAAATTGATTGGGAAATTAGATTAAAAAAAGCATATAATGAAGCACTAATGACCTAAC
>CAIGRL010189371.1:0-14298 GCA_903798325.1 Fraxinus xanthoxyloides | reverse complement strand
TTCTCTAATTCAAGGAAGAAGACGGTACAATCATAATAACTCCAGAGGGTACGCAGAAAGTTTAAAGCTTACTTAATTGTTTCCGCATGGTACGCAGAAAGTTTAAAGCTTACTTAATTGTTTCCGCATGTAATCAAATTTCTATATAAGTGGGAAAACATTTAAGAGAAAAGAGCACGGGAGACCCGAAAGTTAACATGTAAGCATTTCGTAAGAAAAACTCGGGTTTTCATCCTTTCAGCCTTATTATTATTCTGCATAAAATTGAAGTAAAGTGGCGTGAAAATGAAGGGGCTTGATCGGATAAATGCTATACTGTTGGACGAGATAATGGTGAAAAAATTTCGGTAATGGGAGTCAATTGAGAATTGAGAAGTCTTTGTCTTTGGTTTGCAAATGGGGACTCAGTCTAGCAAGGTTAAGCCATGAGACTATCCACATCGACTTCCCGATGCCCTTGTCAAGCTCTTCATCTGCCGATTTGTCAATGTCTGCGATATTTCCATTGAAGAATTTCCCTTTACATCTCTTGCCCTAAAAGGTGCAAGGATTCATTTTTTTCCTGAAATGAAGAGAGGACGAAGCCTAAGTTTATTGAAATCAATAGTTGGTTTGAATAGACATCACGAGAATAATATTTAAATCATCACTTTATTACTTATTTCTTGTTTTGTACACTAAACATAGGTAAAATATAAAATGCGTTGCCATTCTTATTTTTCCAATACACTCAATCAAACTCCAAACAGACTCATCAAACTCGACAACCAAATTAAAACATGGACTTAAAATAGACTCATCAAACTGAACGACCAAATAATTAAAACATGCACATAAAATCAACAAGATTTTTCACTCGAATTACAATACTAAATCGTCATTTTAATTGCATTAGAGTACAATATCCATTGCAATGAAGTATCTACCAATGGAGAATGCTTGGATAAAATGTGGATTTGATCATAGTATAAAGGGAAGGAAGCTGAAGTTTGGCATACAAGATCACCGGTATGCAAGAGAGTAGGATTATTGGTATGAGAATCAGGTCATTTTTTTTAGCAAACACAAGATATAATGTAGAACTAAAGGCAATCGTTAAAAATGTGAAAGAGAGGAGCAACGAAATTAGACCGATTATCACTCTGTGGGGCAAGGCACGAAGATAATCACGAACTCCATAGCGGGAGGTGAAAATGGATAAGAAGGTTAGAACACTAGTGATAGAAGAGAAAAGTGCAAGAGCGTCTGAAACGGCGAAGACTGTGAAGGAACTTTCACTGGAGAAATTGGGCATGCCATCTTTACCGTTTCCTCCAGGTACTTGGAATGCGGCAGCAAATGCCACTGTGGCAACGAGTGATGCTGCGACTGAGCTTGCAGTTGCCATTCCTGACATCCAGTCTTTTTCTTTTGCAGCCATGTCAGCGTGCTGATCTTTGAAGAGGGCAAATGGTATCTTTTTATCTTCATTCTCCGAAGTAGAATCTTGAGGCGTTACAAGCTCGCTCACTTTCTGCATCAATTGAGAAATTTGGTCGGAGATCAATTTTCATATTCAATGAGGGTGCATAATGGAAACACTGTCAGTGATTTATAACTTAAAATGGTTCTTGAGAGAATGTTTTCTACTAGTTGAAGAACAATATTCGAGTTATAAGTGCAACATTATTCCAGAGAATGCATTATGAGGATAAAGGAAAAAATGGATAAAAATTTTCAGGTCTGAGCTTAAACATAAGACACGTTAGAATATTATTATTACCTTAAACCACTGAAGTTCACGCTGCATTTTAAAAATAGATCCGGGGTGGGTTTCAATTCCAGCTTCATGCGGTATATACCCCACCAAATGCAATAGATTGTTTCCATAAATATCAGGATTTTGCTGGTACGTCCCTTTCCGTTGCTTATTCTTCTCATGCGCCATCTTCAAAATTTTTTCATGACGGTACATTACAGCAACATGAAATACTGAATGCCCCTCTTCATCTTTATAATTTATTGCGGTGGGAAGAGACTTTAGAATTTCATGGACAATCTCTTCTATTCCATTCTGTGCCCCTAAAAGTAATGGCTTTTCAAGTTTATTTTGACATCTATCCGTTTTATCAATATTTGAGCATAAGGGTTTGACTAGTTGAAGTCCCAGCTTCGTAAGCATGGAGGACTCTTGGGAACTACCATGTCTTGTAATAATTGAGCATAAGGATTGGACTAGTCGAAGTGCATGTTGATGCTTCAATTTTAGTGCAGGAATGTCCGTACCTTGCACTGCATTTGCAACAAATCCCCTAATTACTTCATGAATAAATAATCTCTTGGGTTTCTTTGTTAGGTGACTGGCGCTTATGCATATTCTTACCTAGGACTTTGGCAAGCAGATTCCAGACCGTCTTGTACACTGCAAAACAACCTTGTGAAGACCAGTAGTAAACTCTATCTAAACATGGAGGAATTTGGTGATTTAATCATACCTTCATACAGTGTATACTCTGTACTCCAATCCGCGGGATAATCTACAATACAAACAATTGATTAAAATGCATTGTAGTAGATATGATTTATTGATTCGAAAGATAAAAATATGTTTCTTTCGGTCCCTGGCTTCTGAAACGACACTACAACTAAAAATCATGCAAAAAAGGCTTTGAGGTCGGGTGGGCAGATCCAACAACTATCCTTAGTTTGATTTTAAATAAAAGTTATAACCCTCATAAACCTTGCTCATACACTTGGAGTAGAACTAGAAATGCTGAAAATTTGAGAATCAAAGTACCAATATTTTGAATATTTATGCCTGACAGATAGTACGTAAACAACAGACAAATATTTGATAATGAATAATAGAGAGGAAAGGACACTAAGACATACGTGAATACATGTAGATGATGGTCTGCCAACCGGTCAAGCGACATCCACTTCGGAAACCACCCGGATCACTAGACATCTGCTCCAAAGGACTGGTATTCTCTTCTCCCCATGCCAATTCGTTGTTGAATTCAAGTAAATCAAAAGCCAAATCTAAAATCTCAGCAGAAAAACATTAACAATTTTATATCAGAAAAAGTACAATTTTCAAGAAATTCCCCGTATAAATTGATTATGTATAAATTGATATGAGAGATGCTTCGTGTACAGAAAAAAGATATACAGAATGCTTACAGATTACACACAATAGGTGGAGCCCATTTATTTGGACTGTAATTAATTCACATGGAGCCCACCTCCTATGTGAGTGTTTGTAATCTATCTGTATAAAAATTCTCTGTACAAGCATCATTTTCCAAATTGATACATCACAACATCAAGTCCACATAACCTCCCATGCATTTTGAGATATTAGTTGACCAGCTGGTGAGCTAAAGAAGTTCGAAATACTAGACTTGATCTCACCATAAAATCTTGCTTTTATTAAAGATTGCATAACCCTCGCACCAGCACCAGATGCTGCTTTGAGTAGCTTGGAATGATTTTCATCTTTCATGCCTTTTTGTAACAAGAAATAAGTCATTTTGCGAGCATTTGCTTGTTCTCGCCTCGCAGCTAATTGAATTGGCAAAGTTCCATCTTTGTTTTCACAATTCAGCAATCCGGGACATTTTTTCACTATAACTTTGGCATCTTCAACAAGTCCAACATTTGCTGCTAAGTGAAGCGCTGTATTCCCAAAGTTGTCAGTATCAGCCAGTAAATCTGGTGCCATCTTTTCCAGCAGCCTCCTGATTAACACATTTTTCCCTTCATTGAAGGCCAACAGGAGCAGTGTATCTCCATTTTCATTTAGCCTGGCTTTGAATACTTCATTTGGATGTTGGCGGATCATTGGTTCGATATTCTCCCACTTGCCTATTATTAATGCATGGTACAGGTCTTTTTCCAAATTACCATCCTCCACTGCTTTCATATCAATAATTGAAGGTAAATACATATCTTTTTATTCTCAAAAGTCAATCAAAAAAGATATTATAATAAAAAAACAATAGTACTTGACTTGGGGACATGTAATAAATGAAACAAAAATTTAAAAAAAGAAGCTTGTTACTTCACCATTACTCCTTCTGAACGAGCTTTTACGTGCTCCCACCGTTATCATCTTCATAATTGAACTCATATCTCTGTGTTCACAGTGTTTATCCTAAATAGTATTTGCTATTTATCTCAAAAACTAACCCTCCTTTTATAGATAGACTACACTTGCATTTGACTCTACTGTATTATTGGTGGCAACTTTTAAAAAATGTTTCCAAATTTGTTGGTAGAAACTTGAAGTTTCCACAATTAGGAATGGGCTACTTTTCACTTTTTCTTTTATTCTTTATTCTTTGTCCTTTTGAATGATGATTATAATAAATAAATAAAAAAAATTAATTTTTAGTCAAACCTACAATTTTTTATCAATTAAGACATATTTTACTTAATTCAACTTGATGCGTGAAAAATATGTTTTTATTTCACTCCAACACTACTTTCGTCTTCGTTAGCTGAATTAACATGAAATTTATGTGAATCGTAATATAGTCAAATGAAAAGAATGTACTAGTTAAAGTGCAAGGTTGTTTGTGACGCAAACACAATCATGAACATTAAGTGCATGTTTGTCCGAGCATTAAAAAAGAAAAAGATTAGTCAGAACGGTGTTAAGTACATATTTATGTTGTGCTGGAGATCGCTGTCGCGTTTTACAATCAATAAAAATATATTTAAACTTTATTGAATAATATGATAAATAATCTCACTCTCACATAAACCACAGTATAACATTGTTGGACATATACAACATTATTGTTTATAAAATTATCTATCTTTTTATTCATAAGTAAATAAGTTTAAAACAAATAATACTTTTTCAAAATAAAAAATGAGTTAATCTAAAAGTAATCCATACTTTATTGACATAATAATTTTTTTTTTTTTTTTCAAGAACGTAAACACATTTGGAGACAAAACATGTAGAATCGGAATGACTTGGGGAGAAAGAAAAGGAATAACGAAGCTTGATATGGGATAAATTTAGGCAACATGCACGTTTGGTATTTGAATATCTTTTTTTCCCCCTTTTGAAGAAGGTTGATATGGGTGGATTTAGGCAACAAGTTTGGTATTTGAATATTTTTTTTTCTCTTTCTTTATTCTTTCTTCTTCTATTCTTACTACTTTTAAGCCCATGTGTTGCACATGGTATTGGCATTAATGTGTGAAATAGATGTATGTATGCACCTATGAGCATCCAAACACGAATTATACTTATTTTGAGTATGAAATCATATATCAATTATTTTGTATTAAACTTATTTTTCGGAATGTAAAAAGTTACGTCAACACACTAGTAAACAACAGAACACAACCGGATTGTGTCATTAAAATAAAAAATAAAACAATTGAATTACAGTATACACATAGTCTGCGTACATTTTAAACAAAAAATAAAAATAAAAATAAAATGTTACATTCAGAGATCAAGCCTGTAACACCATTGTTTAAACCATTTAAATTACATTTTTATTTTTTATTTTTCCATGAAATCAATTCAAGGGCAAAGTTCTCTATCTGTTTCTTGTTTGAAGACTGTGTTTTAGGAGTCTTGAAGAGAACCCTCTTTGCCTTTGATGATACGACTACTTCACCTGTAGGCTGTAGCAGGACTTGAAGAATGTTCGCGCTCCATGATATTTTTACCATTATCACTCACTTCATGTTTCCTATAGCCAGGCATGGATCAATCTCAAAGACGATATCATAAATCAAGTATAGTAAAGCAAAGTTCACACGTTAAATAAATAATGAAATCCACATCCACACAAACATATAACGATTATTTACTATCTGGGAACTGCCTTAGCATGATGCATCGATATACCTTATCATGGTTAGCACTTGTCATCTTGTTGCAATTATCACAAGATATATACCAGTGCAATTGTAAAGCACTTTCACGGTTGCTTTTCCCTTAAATTAATAGAAGAAAGTATATAATAATACAAAGTTATAATACAGCAAATAAAGAGATGTAAGCTGCATAAATTTGAACTTGAATAGCTTACCATTTTCTGTAACATGAGAAGATTTTCGATTTCTGCCTTGTTTTTCTTTTTTTTTGTGGTGATTGATATTTTTGACAACGATGGTGCGAGATACAACTTTTCTGCTTAGAATAGTAATCATGAGAATAATACTTAATTCATCACTCTATTACTTATTTATCGATGTGTACACTTGAGGGAATTTAATGATCACATGACTACTACAAAGTCGTAGAGAAGATGAATTTAAGAAATATATTTATCACATTACTCAAAAAATTCAGTACAACAATCTCGTCAAAGCATAAAAATGTCAAAATATTAATTTACTGTGTAAAATCATAGACCAATGTGTCAACAACATAGGAGCTGATTGAATAAGTAGTTACAAAACTTTTGATTACAATCGGTTAAATTTACAGAATAATGAAATTCAAAATTCAATAGCTTAAGAAAAAAATCACTTAAGAGCTTGTTTGGAACTTTTAGTTGGTAACAGCTCTGCAGCTGTGAAAACTCATGTTCATAAAGTCCAGATTTGGCCTTGGAGACTTGGCCAAATCAGGATATTGAAAGTCTTAGGTGCTGTTCTCTTTGTTTTTCAGTTTTGTGTTTTGACTTTTGAATTCATTTTGTATTTTGTGTTTTGATTGTCCATTTTGAGATTGTTGAAAATATATTCTTTTTATCATATTGAAAAATTGTTTTGAAAATATCCAAAACAAGTTTTGAAAATTTTGGCTTCATTATAACTGAAAACACCCAAAATGACAAATTTGTCGTTTTGTATTTTCTTTGTAAATTTTAACTTGTTTTCAAAAACGCGTTTTTGAAAATAGGAAAGAGAACGCGTTTTTGAAAATAGGAAAGAGAACGCGTTTTCGAAAATAGGAAAGAGAACGCGTTTTCACTGTTTTGGAAAATCGAAAACATAAAACGATTTGAAAACAGCAAAGAAAACAGGGTCTTATATTTTGTGAGGACTATGTTGTTGGAAAACAAAATAAACTACCTTACAAAATTGGAATTCACAAATTCACTTCAATCCTTAAGTATTTTCATGTAGACCAGTGGGGTCCTGCCTCTATAAATATCTTAAGTGGTTTCAGATTTTACTTATTGATTGTGGATGATTTTTCAAGAAAATTTTTCTTTTAAAAATAAATTTGATACTTTTCAAAATTTTAAGCAATGAGAACTTATGATTGAAATTCAAACTAACAAAAAGGTAAAGGTACTTGGGATAGATAATGATTTGGAATTTTGTAATCGTGAATTTGACTCTCTTTGCATAGAATGTGAAATTTTAAGACAGAGAACATTAACATACACTCGTGAGCAAAATGGTATTGATGAGAGAATGAATAGAACCTTATTGAAAAATGTGAGATGTATGTTATTCAGTTCTAATCTTCCAAAAAATTTCTGAGATGAAGCCCTAAAAACTGCCACTTATATGATAAATAGGATTCCTTCAAGTGTTATTAATTTTGAAATTCCTGAACACTTATGGCTGGAGAGTCTCCAAATTATTTCAAACTAAGGGTATTTTGTTGTGACGACTATGCTTATCAAAATGCATGCAAACTCGAACCCATGTCTCAAAAATGTGTTTTTCCTGGGTTACGAAGAAACTAAGGGTTATAGACTTTGGGTAAGAGGGAATGATAGGTTTGGAGTCATTATCAGTAGAAATGTTGTTTTTGATGAGAGTCAGTTTCCTTGTGAGACTTCTTCGAGTCAGAGCTTTGACCATCCTACTTTTGTTGAAGAAACTATGCTGGAAAATCAAGAACAATGTCAAATTGAACCTGAAAATTTGATTGAAGTAGAGTCTGCTCTATCTGAAACTAATTAGTCTCAAAATGAATTTAAAACTAAGGAAAATTTTCGAGATACTTCTCTTGAAAATTATCAATTGGTCATGGATAGGGGTAGAAGAAATAGGATCCCATCTACCAGAATTAACACCGAAGAATTTGTGACTTTCTATTCTGAATTGAAATGTATTATTTCTGACCTGTAACTTTTGAAGAGGCTATGAACAACAAAGATTCTAAACTTTGGCTGGAAGCCATGCAAGAAGAAAAGGATTCTTTACTTAAAAACAAGACATGGATTCTTGTTGAGAAACCTAAATATCAAAAGATTGTTGACTGTAAATGAGTTTATAAGAATAAAGAAGGTGAAGCTAATACATTGGGAAAAAAATATAAAACTAGACTTGTAGCAAAATGATTTACACAAAAAGATGGTATTGATTATAATGAAATCTTTTCACCTGTTATAAAGTATACATCTATAAAAATTTTACTTGCCTTAATAACTCATTTTAATTGGAAATTAGACCAACTTGATGTTAAGACTGCTTTTTTAAATGGTGATCTCGAAGAAACCATTTATATGCATCAACCAAAAGATTTTGAATTAAATTCAAAATCTGAACATATTTGTATATCTTTATGGCCTAAAATAGGCTCCAAGTCAATGATATAAAAGATTATATTCTTATGTTTAGAATCTGAGATTTTCTAAGAGTAAGTTTGATTCATATTTTTTCTTCAAAGGTCACCAGGACCTGAATCTGTTTACCTATTATGTTGATGATATGCTTCTTACCTATCAAAATAGATCTGAAATTGATTATGTTAAAAACCATAAAACTGAATTTGAAATGAAAGATCTAGGACAAGTTCAGAGAATTTTAGGAATGGTAATCAAAAGAAATTGAAGAAAAATGTGTTTTGTATGTGAATCAAAATTCTTAAAATATTTGTTTCTCTTGAAGTTTTTGATTGTTGATTTGCAATTGACTTTGCTTTATTTTCTAATTTATAATAATCGTTTATCAAGTATTGTCTGACTACAACTCCAAATCTGATGAGATTTGAATTTTTAATACAACTTGCACTTTCATATGCCACCCAATTGGGAATTGTTTTCAATATATGAAGAAGTTTTAAAATATATTGTAATGAACAGTGATAACATACTTTGTCGGATACCTAGTATTGGTCGGGTTAGAATAAAGATGTTTGATAGGATGATTAGAATATTTGATGCAATGAAACATGTTTCAAATCTGAAGAAAAATCTTATCCCCTCAAGTACTATTAATTCAAAATAGTACAAGTATAATGTTGAAACTGAGATTCTAAGGTTATCAAAAGAACTCGTATCTTGCAAGGTGATACAGAATCTTCGATTAATTAGCATATTTTAAGAACTCGTGTGGATTTAGAGTTGACTTTTGTACCGTTAGAGTCTAATTTTAGATCTTCTTTTAAAAATACATCTCAATTGAATTTTGATATATGGGTAAATCCATCTTGTCATCACCATCGGTGGTGTCATCGTATTTAATTTCTAGAAATAGACCCATTTTTGCCATAAGATTCCACATATGTACAATTCTGCTGATTTTGTTGATATTTTGAATGCGATTAAGAATGTTGATTCTAGCTAAAATCCTTTTTTGATACATTCAGCTACGATTCTATTATAAGGCTTGTTTCAACCTTATTTGGTTATCGTTAAATTACTTTTGCCCTTAGTTGGGATAGTAGAAGAGCAGAATGTTTCCAGTTTGTTTGTGTTTTTCATCGAAGAGTTCAAATTTATTCCTTGTAGTGGAATTTGTCTCCAAATAGAGGTTTTTTCTTTTTTAAGTTTTGTTCATTGCAGTTGAATTCATGTTAACGTGGAAATTGTTATAATTTGGATGGACTCGAATTTTTTGCTGAATATAATTATTATGAGTTCTAATTAAAGTATACAATAAGAAAAATTCTGTTTTGAATGTTATTGTGAAATCCTATTCAAGTTTATTTGACGAATTTTAATTGAAGTTGTACTTGGAAGTCCATTGAGAGTAAGAATTTTTGTTGAATTTGAAGAAGATGTTGTGATGAAGAAAATCAAGATTTTGGAGTAAAGGACCTGAAAAAGGCATTGCAGCGCCGCTACTCCCCACCAGTGGTGCTGAGGCTTTGCCCTACCTGTTTTGCCCCTGCGCTATTCTTTCTATTCTTCTCCATTCTAGAACCTATTTCTTGCATTATATTTCAACTACAACTCTACCATGAAGGTTTCGACGTCCCATGTTTATTCCATATATAGAATCTTCATTCTTTACAAATTAGTTTTTTTTTCTATTCTTGTGATCAATTACTTCATATTATGGCTATAATCTCCTATTTTTTTCAACAAAGTTGTATTGGATTAATCTGGTATCATTACCTTTTCACAACACTTTGAATAGATCAAATCACTATATGTTTCTCCCAAGATATGGGAAGGAAGGAAAGCATTGACAACATTATACTAAACCATTGACTAAGCACCTTCATGTCTAGCACTTGTCAAATTTGCATACCAAGTCGTAGTTGTTCTATTGAGATTTGACTACAGATTTCGCCAACAAGTGTAACTTTTTCTTAAGAGGAAAGATATTTCTAAATAGTCAACTCTCTTGAATTGAGCTCCTTAGATGCATAGGCCATATTGTAACAATAGGACACTTTAGTTAGAGATCTAAGTGGCTAGTCTATCTTTTGATAGTTCTCTAATTCAAGGAAGAAGACGGTACAGTCATAAAACAATTTGTTTCGCGCGGAAAGTCGGGTCTCGCTAACAATTAAAAGATAACTCAAACGATTGTGTAAGGAATAAATCGCTTGAGACAAAGTCCCGAAAATGAGTGTTTTATTGATGAAGATTTACAGTTGATGAGAAACTAAATGCCTCCAAGGGGCGTAAGCACACAGAACAATTGAAGTTTAAATGCAATAAAAGTAAATGCAATGAAAATTACATATTCTCCGTTTGAGAGTGTTTGATTTGGGGTCATTTCTTCTATGCATTCTATTCTCTTTTATACTTCTCTGACGGCCGTTATTGAGAAACTACCTAAAAATCGCTTGTCGTTTAACTTCATCTTTAATCGCTATCACTACTTCCACTATTTAACCGCTTGTACTTGAGATTCTAGATCATGGGACGTGATAAGATTGCCCAATTAACTACTTTAATAACCGTTATTTATAATGGCTACTCGCCCTAGTTTTAGGTGTCTTGCGGCTTTGGGTGATAGAGGCATCGTCGCCCTGAAGCATCATAATCGCCCAGCGCTTGGGTGTCTAAAAGGCCAGAGTTATGTTGGGCCCTCACTATATTACTCCGCTTCGGGTCGCTTCTAAGCTCATTCTTTAAACGTGTCAACTGGGCTTTTGTACTTGGGCTTCATTTTTTGGGCTATTTAATTGGGTTGCATTTTTATGTGTCAACAATTACCCCCCAATATGACAAAAAAATTAATATCGTTTATTAATCTTCTATCATATTCAATCTTTATGCTTTGTGCTACATTCAAAGTCATAAAAAGGGGAGGAGTATCCAAATTATTACCTTTACTTGGCGGCGACCTTCTGTATCCTAAATAGTGAAACTTATAAATGAAAGGAACACGCCACCTCTTCGCGCAATTATGCCCACGTCTTGCATCGTCGTGCCTCCTTAAATGCTACTGTTAATCTTCTTGCTTTCCATTCCAGTACTTGCACTCCAATACCTTCAAGAGACTTGAAACTAGTAGTAAATGACGATTTTAGAGAACTCCCTTAGTTTCGAAGATTTTCAAGAACTACTTACAAGACCATATGTAAAACCTTCAATTTCCCTAGCCAACGTGGACCTCAATGAATTCTATCTGGGTCCATCATTTAATGATATTGATTCCGTGGGGCAGGCCGCGGTGGGTCAGTTGTTCCCTTACACTCAAGATCCTCCTTTTTTGAACCCTTTTCCAATAAAGCCACTCCAGGAACGATGTATTCGTACTTGACCCAAATCTGACGCTACTTTCTATTTTTGGCATGCACGTCTAGTAAAACATGCCCACATTAAGGAAATTTTTGATCGTGCTGGGATTTCTGATTAATTAGAAATCGCTTGCCATCCCTCAACTTATGATTCTGTGCTTTTCCTTGTTGCTTTAAGTTTTTGGTTCTCTGAGTATAATACCTTCATTTTTCCCCTTGGTCAAATGTCTATTACTTTAAGAGATGTGGGCGCTTTGGTTTATTTTTCGCCCCGGACGACACCATCTCCCCCACACTTTTTGTCACCGGTGCTGCCCCAAAGTTTGATAAGAAACTCACTGATTCTTACTCGGGCATGCTAGAACTTTATAAGAGCTCTACCACTGAACCCAATCATGCTGAGCGAGTAGCTTTCCTTCAAGTCTGGCTTTGTAAATATATCATTTGTATGCCTAGTATGAAACATTCCATATCCTATTCGCTCATATCTCACGAACTAGCACGTGGTAGGTCCCTGAACCTTTGCTCGTTGTTTTTGGTTGCCTTTTATAGAGGCATGGCTTCCCTGCAATCCCAGTTGTGGAATGGTGTATCTCCTACTGGCAGTGGGCCTCTTTGGCTTGCTCAATTGTGGTCGAGTGCATATTTTCCATAGCTTGGTGCTTCCCCAACTCCTTCTAGATTAGTTAGCTGTTATGAGCTATTCATTAGTCGACTAAGCCCTGTAAATATGTCCAATGTGGAGGTTTTTACCTTCTTTTATACTTTGAACTCAATTCCTTCATTTTTCCTTTCTCTTCTCGACAAGTCCCTATTTATGTTCAACCTCCTTCTATTATTCAAGATGTGAGCACCTCTCTACCTGTTTGGGTTCAATATCTGGTAGGGAAGGAGTTGTTTCATGACATTTTGACTGGGACAATGCTAAAGCAAGGGTTGAGCTATATGTTCCCCAATTTTTTGCCCGCCAGCTGAGTTTTGGCCAGACTCGGCCTGTTCCTCCATGTTTCTCCAAAAGTTTAATTGACCATTTCCATACTACTACAAAAGCAGAGGCAAGGAGCCATTGAAGCCCGCAATACCCTTTTAGTTCAAGGCTTTACTTTGGTTCCTTTCAGTTCTACTTTCATCGTTCACCCAATTTTTGACCAATTCCGCCCATCGGTGAAGCGCAGGTTATTCGCAACTGATGCTAACCGTGCTTTCCATTTATTAGATGGGGTTGAAATTTCTTCTACTCCTCTAATTCTTATCGCTCCTTCATTTGCCATGACTCCTGCTTCCCCCCTCAAAATCTCTCTCTATTCGCATTAAATGTTCTGCAACAAATCCTGCTTTGTCTGGTTCTTCTTCTGTCCAACTTGGGGCAACTAAGGATGCCTTGAGCCGTAAACGATTAGCCTCATCTCCGCCAAGTTTGCCCGATGATAAAAATGATGATGATGCCCCTCTCGTCATTAGGATGAAGGTACTTGATTTTTGCTTTTCCATGTAAAATTTGTTTATTCATGAAATTTTTTTGGTAAACTAATGTGATATCTGGATTTTCCAGAAATGCTCTACATCTCATTCGAAGGCTCTACTTTCCACAGCCCTTGTTTTGCCTCCTTCCTCTAAGGTTTCTTTTCTAAGTCATCCAAGGAAGAGACTTTAACTTTGAGTCAAGTTGGAAAGCTTCCATCTCCCCAGGGCGTTGACCCCCCTTGCGTTGAATCAGAAGGTAATACTAGTTTTAAAGTCTTTTCCCTTATTTACATCATTGGCCTTTAGCTCATTATCTCTTACTCCTTACAGAGACTCCTGCAGATTTGTCTATTGTAGAGAGACCTGCTGGTTTGGACAAAGGGAATTCTCCACAAGTGACTGCTCCAACCAGTGATGTGCCTCCACTTGCTCAAGTTGCTGATCAGGTNAAGGCTCTACTTTCCACAGCCCTTGTTTTGCCTCCTTCCTCTAAGGTTTCTTTTCTAAGTCATCCAAGGAAGAGACTTTAACTTTGAGTCAAGTTGGAAAGCTTCCATCTCCCCAGGGCGTTGACCCCCCTTGCGTTGAATCAGAAGGTAATACTAGTTTTAAAGTCTTTTCCCTTATTTACATCATTGGCCTTTAGCTCATTATCTCTTACTCCTTACAGAGACTCCTGCAGATTTGTCTATTGTAGAGAGACCTGCTGGTTTGGACAAAGGGAAGTCTCCACAAGTGACTGCTCCAACCAGTGATGTGCCTCCACTTGCTCAAGTTGCTGATGAGGTAAACTCGGGTTTTCTTCCATTTTTATTTCATTTGACGTATTGGGGATGGTAACTGCTTGCATTCTCTTTGCAAGAAGCTGACGCTATATTATGCTCAATCCAAGACTTGCTTATTTCTTGGGAACAAATAAAGGCAAGCGTTGTTTCTGATTCTGCTGCAACCAGTCATTCCTCTGCTTCATTTGTTGCATCCTCTGAAGAGAACAT
>CAIGRL010189342.1:0-12226 GCA_903798325.1 Fraxinus xanthoxyloides | reverse complement strand
TTTTTCTTTTTTTTTTTTCAATTCTTGACAAGTTATGCACCCATTCAGAAAAATATACAGGTTTGTTAATAACCAAACAGGATTGTAGGCAGGTTTACAAGAATAAAAATTTTAAGCTCATTGGATTCGGCTCGAGGAGTTGATTTGGGTCCCCACCCATGTTAGGGAGGGTGTGTGTTTATTTAAGTATAATACACATCAGGGAGAACTCAGAAGTGCGGGCAAAGAGCAAGCTGGATGTGCTGCGTTGAGACAAAACAGGACCCACACTGTTTCCATTACTATTTCTAACATTCAAGCTCAACTATACTAGAGCCTTACTCATTTATTAAATGAGCTGAGTCTGAGTTTAGGCTCAAGCTTAAACATTTATTCCAATATCCAAGCATCAGATTTTGAAAATTTAATTCTGCCAATACAAAGAATCAGCAACACAAATCAACCAACTTGAAGACGAATTCAAGAGAATAATGAAAAAGCTGTCGCAAACGTGTCAAATAGTGAATATCAAAAAGCAAAAACAGCAACAAAAAAAATGTATAATAAGACGATGAGTTTATAAGGTTCATATCAATTAAAGACGATGCAAGGTGCCTATGGTCAAAGAAATCTTGCTCCACAACTGTTACAAAACCTTTGTTAGATGTATTAAATAACACATCAAAAACAATAGAAAGATTCCCAAGTAGGCTTGCAGCTTTGGGTGTAGTACAATTAGGGCTCAATGTTGGCCAATTGAACATTCAAGAAGGGCAATTTCTAAATAAGTCGAGCTTGAATAGGTGGCAAGCTGGCTTGGTTCACTTGCTCCCCTATATGTATTGTACATCATACATAGATGATAGGTTGAAGTTTAAATTGAATGTCATTTAGAGGGCTACACGTTTCACAATTTTATGGCTTCTAGCAGGGTCAGATGTAGTTTGTAATTAATAAATTAATTTACCTACAGATCTAGAAGTCTGGCTAGATATCTGGAGACTGGAACCAGACCTACTACAAAGAGGCCAAGTCTCACAATGATTACCATCTCCATTAGCTGTTACTATTTGATGTGAGGGATTCTGTTGATTAGAATACCCCAAAGCAGGCTGCTTGCTTTGCTGAAATGATATAATTTATTCTGATAAAGTGAATTAGAAAGTTAACAGGAAGTAAGAATGTTCACAGTCAAAGATCTATCGTCATTTAGGATGAGATAATTCCACCTATTGTGAAACAATAATGCTAGATGTACATCTTGCCTTAACACATGGTTGACATCCCCCCCATGTGGCACAATCTAGGCAGTGATGTGAGAAATTGTTGGGGAAATCAAAGAATAAGATGGTGCCATATGGAAGAATGTAAAGGAAAATGTCGACCATAATGTACATGTAGCATGATTGATTGTGAAAAAGTGAATCCCATCTACGAAACTGAAATCTCTAGAGGTAGTATTGATTCAAGAGCCACAGAGTACAATGTCTTGTCATTTTATGGGCTGCTAACTTACCCCAATCATGGGTAAGAAGACAAAGTAACCCCCTTTTTTCAAGGGGTTTTGCTAGGGTACATAATTTTTGTGCATAAAGGGATACATAACACTCACACTTCATGCGAGTGTTATGTATCCCTTTATGTACAAAATTATGTACAACTAGAATTATCATTTTATAAGAAAGTTTATAGGAATTACAAGCTTAAAAGTTGAAGAGTATACCATTCTGCTCAACACAAAAACAAAGTAAAAATATCCAATCTCTTCTTGTTTGCATATATCCGACACTAGCTAGTGCATACCCATTAAAACCTTCGTCTACAAGCACCATGACAATCAACACCAACTCAATATCTTCGTTCCCACAAACTATCATCCTTATATGAACATTTTCAGCTCTGCCAAGTCACCGCCATGATGATTGGTTTTGAACTTTTTTACTTTCTTTTCTTCTTTGTTCTCCCTCCTCCCCATTTCCTATCTGTCTCTATTTATTTCAAGTTGAATTTTTGCTTTTCATTCAAAAGCTATCGAGTTTGAGAAATCTTGCAACCATATTAAATAGGAATAAGAGAAAGTTATGCAGCTATATATTATTAGGATTCAAGCCATGAAATTTTTAATGGGAAAATGAGAAACTTATGATTGGATAGTCCCTTGACTACTTGAGAACCTAACGGTCTTTTGTACAGCTGAGAGCAATTATCATATCTTTTTTCTTTTCCTTTTATAACTCAAACATCAAAAACTGAGAAGGCATAAAGAATAACCTGAAAAAGAAACGTGTTAACTAAACAGACATCACTCACCTCTTGCACCAACCTCTGGAATGTTTCGGTGATATTATATTCCCTCCATCTGGATAAATCAATAATGTTTACTCCAGACATCCAAGCACAAGAATTTTCAGAGAAACTGTTCCTAGGCAAATAAGTTTTCAGCTGCCCCAACTTCACTGCACAGAACTGCACAGCACCATTCACTTTTCCACCCATGTCAAGGCTCCAAAGGTCTGATAAGTCCCTTTGAGTGAGGATGTCATCATCCAAAACCACGACTTTCTTCAAAGTTGGAAATATCTTAGGAAGGAGATAATGGGAATGTGAAAATATTGATAGGTACTCTGTTCTAATCTGATAACTAGAGAGTTTGTCAACTCTAAGAAAAGAAACACGAAATTCTTCAGGCAATGATAGATGCAATGGAGCCAACTTATAGTGATTATTCAACTTAAGATCTTCAATATTCAAAACCTGAACTGTGGCTTCCCGATACTTGTTTATGAAAAACCATAATTTCATAGCAAAGTAATTTTCCCGGTCTGTCAGGACATGAAAAACCTGTTTCTCACTTTCCTGAAAAATGAAAGAAATCTCATCAATGCATTTGACATTAATTCCGGTACTGCCAAAAGATTTTTCTTTAAAGAAGAAAGAAGAGGTGAGATATACAATCCATACTTCTGTATTCTGTACAGTCGAGTTGATTGCAACAGATGAAGCGAGTAGATTCCTGGAGAATATAACATAGTGGTGCAAGTCTGGGTTTAAAATTTTCTCAGACAATGACTGCTCCAAATCAAGTGAAGTTCTAAAATACTCTACGGTTAACCGCATGGAGAGACAATGGAGACTCTTTGGCATGGTTTGAACTGCAAGTTGGTGGAGGAAGGCACTTTGCTTCCTGTGGAAATTAGCTTCATCCTCCGTCAGATCGACTAGTTGTCTTAATTTCTTATCAACATTATTACAGTCCACAGGGCATGACTTTGCTCTGGCTATCGCTGCCTCCATCTTAGTTAGCTTCTTCTCGATCCTGATAGCGTAGGCAATAAATAGATGCTTAGTCTCACAGGTATTTTAGTATAATTTGAACAAATTTCATTGATTTCGGAGACAAATTTAATTTGAGAGCTATGATTTGAAATAAAGGAAGAAAACATGATTTCTTGAGTGGGAAGTGAAAAGACACGCATACAGAAGAGAATCTCAAAGAGTTCTCTAAATCCTTCAATAATCTTGGCTAAGAGAAATATCCAGATTGGAGGAGCAAATGACACGAGTCACTGTCAAAACACTGTGCACAAAAATGTGTGGTTTTTTAAGTTATGAACTATGGGGACATGCAAGGGTTCATTCCCAAGGGATGCAATTAGATGTTGGAGATTATCAACCTATGGATATTCTTAAGAGAGCACAGACTGAACAATTGCATATTATACCACAATCATTTTAGATAATCCAGAAACAAGTACTAAATTTCATATACTAGCCTGCTCCACCAGCCATAACCTTCGACTGATTCAGAAACTCCTTCAAATTTCATAAATTAGAACTGACCCACTCATTTTGAACCTTTGATGTGTCCAAGTTCTAATAGAGCAAAGTGGGATTTAATCCTGTAAATGACCCAACAGTATGCCAAAGACTCACTGAGCTGAGTCAAATCCAATTGAAATGCAATAAGTAGCAATGAACGACCCAATAGGCAATAGCATCTTGATTGGCAATCTCATAGCCAAATCAATCAACAGTTCACGAACAGCAAAAACCAAAATTTATTGCACATACAAAGTTATTAAAAGAAAGAATGCAAGGCAATAAAAAGCAAGAAAAATGGATTCAGTAGTAGTAGAACTTGATTGGTCAATTCTTCAAATAAGTGAATTTGTGCCATCTTTCCTTGTTATTTGACTAAATAATAGAGAAACGAAACATATATATAAGTTACAATTGAAGGCAGAAATTTGAACGTACTGAAGAGGAAGATCTTTATCTGTAGTAGCTTCACTAAAAACATGTTCAAAATCCTGAATATTTTGCTTCATTTCATGTGACAACTTGTCAAATGCTGGAAGTTTTGCAATGCTTGGATAATAAGCACGAGCGACATAAAGTAAGTCCTTCATCTTCTTCACTACAGCGTCTTTCATTTTTCCCCTATGTTCTCGGCGCCATAAACAGTAACTCCCATATTTCAATTCACACAGCATTTCACTTTCATCAGCGCCTCTAAAATTCTTATCAGCATCATCTGTAACAGCAAGTCCTGTATTCTGCAGCATAATTTATAGTTAATCGTGCTTGCCAATTCAATGGCAACAATTTGGACAGTTTAGACAGTGCATGGCCTAAATTTGAGCAAAACTTTGACAAATACATACATTTTTCTGCCGTAGTTTTGGCGAATCAGCAGGAATAGGGAGGCCTGTTAACGTTTTAAAGAAAAGAAATGTGATGAAAGAAACCATACAAGTCCTACACTTTCTAGAGAGTACTATAACACAAAGTTGTGTGCGCGTTTGAGAGAGAATTTTTTCAGTTAATTGAGCATGGGTACCCCACCATAAGTTTCATTCTCAGCTTCCGTGACAGGATTCTCCCCCACATTCTGCCAAAATATACACGAACATTATATGAGATTGCAGGTAATTTTACAATCAAACAATGCCAAACCCCATGCTTATAAGATTATCCATGTGCTAAAAATAGTACTTATCCAACCCGATTAAGTAGAAAAAGCAATGATGAGTACAACACTAGGTCAAAGCACTTAAAGCCTCCAAAATAAGGCAAACAATTTATTTTCACCTTTTCCTATTAACAAGTATTTTTAAGATGCCAAAAGGGCACAATCCATATTCGCGTGGATATACAGAACAAGTGCTTCACACCACCAAAAATTGAAACAAATTAAAGACTAAGGGGAAAATTTCCTAACAATTTCGTACAAACACCCAAGCCACACGGAAAAAAGAATTTATTATTGAAGGAAACAAATGGGCTACAATGTATAGGCAGATTTTAACGAAGCTGATCTGTCCATATTCACTGATAATAGGCTACAACTATGGGGCACAGTTTATACTCTCTATTATAGTATCACTATCTCCATTTGAACTAATAGCTTTAGCAGTCTAAAATTGTCCTTAGACAAATAATCAAAGTAACACTAAATACAACAACCACAACAAGGTATACGTAAAGGAAGAGGAGGGGTTCCACTTGATTCCATACCTTTTTGAATATTCTACGTCTAACTCTACTACTGTCTTGATATCTAGCATTAAATTTACGGATGACCTTCAGGAAGAGAGAAAAATATGCATCAATACATTTGCAACTACAAAACCGCTGCCTGTCATCTCCTTAACAAAAACCAGATAACCCCAAATGAGGGAATAAAAAGGCCACAATGACTTCCAGCCAACCATATAATCAACAGGACCACTCCAGAAAAAAGCAAAGGAGGGAATGGGTGATCCGAGATATTGTAGTGAGATTGGAGCTAAAAGAAGATATGGAGTTTGAGGTGATGGCATCATAGATTTGAAATGTTGATTGGTGATTGTTGGTGTCTGAGGTATTTATGGCAGCATTAGATATTTTTTTCTCTTATCAATTGATTTCTTCTTTTATTTTTTGGCTTCATCTTGGGATCCTCTGTGATCATTTGGAGTGATGATGGTAGCGTAACCATTAGACTGGATTTGGTAGAAGATACAGACAGAAATTAAAATCTTATTTAGTTATGCATCATGTGACTAGGATGAAGACTTTTAAGTAATAAAAGTCTTACCTATACATTCATTTTGAAACAAAAGGAATATGTAGTTTGGGAAGTAAAGTTAAAAGAAAATTCATCAAAAAAGAGATAATAAGGCCTCTCCTGATGGTTACTTACCCTCCGGAGTAAAAAGGAGGAAAACAGATGGTTGCCTCATAAAGAGCATTGCAGAGACTTGATTGAAGACTCTTAACTTCTATCGGGAATTCTAGTTACACTGTAGCTGTTAGGGTTTAATAAATTCAACAGTCATATACTTCCATCATAATGATTGCAGAAGACTTTCACATCAACTGCTTTTCCAGGGTCTCTAGGACTAGATTAGATTGTCCTAACTACATTAGAAGACAAATTGTGATGGTGAGGTTTTCTTATTTCACGCCTCTCACAAGGTAAGTTAAAAGGCCTGAGCATGTTTGTTTTCATGCACTATTTTTTAATGCTCAATGTCGCGAAAATGGAGCATTAAAAAGCATTTAAGGTGAACCTCAATACATAATCGTCCAAGGCTTGCCTTAAGGAGAAAAATCTTGCCACATTACCACTTTCCTTGCTTTGAGGTAGAACTTAGGGTAGCCTCTTCATCCCATTAGCCTGACTCAATCTATCCATTTTCCATCCTTAGTTTATACATATTTATGTCAACTCTACGTTAGCTTGGCAAAAGAATTTCTTTAAAAGTGCACCCTTTTCTTTAAAATGCACCAAAAGGGTGCACTTGTATGTACAAATTCAGCTTAATGTCATTAGTCTATTATGAACAGTACACCCATAAAATGAATATAGAAGAAATATAGATGTTAAAATGTATCCGCGGCTGTACTGTAATTGGTAAGATTAAAAAAAATGAGAATATAAATTAAGGAGAAGAGGTAGCAGACGATGAATTGTGGAAGAATGACTTGTATGACTTGTATGGTTGGGGAACATCTTGTATCTACGTAGGGAAGCTCTAATTCATAAGAAAAGGTGCAATTCCAGTGAAATGGGATAAAAGAGCGAGAGATCAACCGAAATTCACATGGCTTGAAGTAACTGAAGGATTTGATTGCATTGGATCTTCTATTAAATGTAAGGATGGGTCAAAGGAAATGGCAAAAAGGATTTGTGTGGCTCACCCCAAATTCGCCAAGAATAAGGCTTAGTTTATTGAGGTCATTAAAACATTATGTTACTCGTGGATACAGATGCCACAACATTTAACATTTTCCAGTTAGCTTTCCTTTTCCATTATATTTCCATTTGTTTTTCCCTTTTTCTTTAATTACAAAGTTCTAACGTCAACATATATAGCCTTTTGCATCATACAGAAATGAATGGTTTGATTCAGCTCTACAAGGATACTCTCTCCATTTGTGTTATAGATGCAGTGGCACTTGGTGACAATGGTGCTTCCATTAGAGACAACTATCAGTGAGACATTGACTAGTAACTACTCCAAAAATACTCTTAATTCGACAAAAAAAGGACTCATAATGCAAAAACGTTGAGTATTAACACTCAAAGCATATGCAATGAACCTTTGGACGAGTTGGAACCAATCTTCTTATGAGGTCATCCACGTGTGTTGACTGGTTTCTCTGCAAACAAAGACCAAAAAGAAAAAGAAAGAATAAGATGTATTTAGAAAGTAATCTAGCTTGTCACAAAGCAAATATGAATGAAGTATCAGATCCAGCCACACTCTATATGCATGCTTGTGGATATAATGCAGGTGTATCTGAATGTATGCATCTTTTGCCACTCCGAATTCGAATGATTTCCAAAAGATATAAATTCTTCCATTTACGAAGTCCTAGTTTCCACACCTTTGATTGGTTTCTGGTGTCAGCACTGCTGTGTTGATCATAGACTCTTAAATGTTTCTGACTCCAGCAAGAAGCATCCGAACAGAAACAAAAAAAATCAATATGCAAATAACATAACTAAAAGAACCGTCTCTAAAATCATTTAGTTAAATGTTGCAAATCCTTACTGTGGCTGAATTAGGTTGCTCAGTAGCATATCCTGAAAAAAATTGAGACAAAAAGTCATTACATATGTTATTCCCTGTTGAAATGATGAAGTGGAAAACACAGGCAAATGCACCATAGTTGTTTATGCGCACTCACACAAACAGATGGGCAATGGCATTTTAGGGGCATGGGAACATATTGTAAATCCGTTCTATGTCTAATATTCATCTTGTGAAAATCAAAGACAACATAATAACTTCGAAGATCTGGATTGAAATGCTAAATGAAGCCATCATCTCTGTATCTTATGGAATCTTAACTGGAAAACAGATATACGCAAACAAATTAAAGATGTGTAGATTTCACAAAAGAAATTGTAAGTAAAATGGCATCAAAATACTTCATTATAGATTCAACATTAGCCTCAATATCGATCTGGCATGTGACGAGAATAAGCAAATCGAATTGGGCAAAACGAAGAGTCCTTCCAATTGAGAGTATTACAGTAGAGCAAGGAAATGCAGACAAGTAGATTCACAGTTTCGATGAGAGATCTCATCTTAAACAAGCACAAGGCAGTTATCAAAATCGAAAAAACGAACTAAGCAATTAATCTGAAAATGCATTACCAGCCGACGAGAGAAAACCATTGTGGAGTCCGAGCAAGAAAATTAGCGAAACCAGCATGGATAGAAACACGAGACCAAGAACAGCCATAACCAGACCTTTCCATCGTCTCTTTGTTGCAAAGGAGTACGATGAACCACCGTACCCGCCCTTCATTTTCCAAATTTTCTTCTTCCTCTACGAGGTCCTTCTCCAATTCCGATTTTCCCCTTTTTCCACAACAATCTTAATCAATTATCAACAATTTCCATTCTCTGAAAACAATCTATTTGTTATTCCAATCGCATTGTAATTTGTGATATATAGTACTCGGATTCTCTATTTTCTTCAGATTCGTAAAAATTGTGTGCTTTTTCACTCTTAGGCTCCTGTAGATTGATCCCACAAATCGCGCCCCCCTCTCAAATCTCACGCGCGGATTCAAGCGAAAATAAAAAGGGATTGTTTTGCACATGGGTACCCTTCAATCTTGTGATTTCTTTTATTCTTCCGGTCTTGCAACTGACATGTGTAACGATCTGATTGGATAATATTACCAAAATTGTTAGTAAAGGAGAATTTAAACACTGATAATTGGTCCCAAAAAAAAAATGGAATTTTCAATAAAGTCAGTATCATTATTGAATTTAATACTGATAATTGGTACAAAAAAAAGGAATTTTCAGTGAAAGTCTAGTAGTATCATTATTTATTTTTTATTTCACAATCAAGATGTTCTTTGAAATAAAATTTTCTTTCTTTTTTTTATTAATTTCTCCTCTTGTCATTTTTGCAGATATAAATGCCAAATAGTCACGCCAAATAAATAAGTTTTAAAGAAAAATATTTTTGCATTGAATTTTAGAGAGGTCTTGTGATTTAGCCCTCGTTTGGTGTATTTAAAAATTAGAGATTTTAATAATTTTTTATAAAAATTAATGAAATATGTGGTTAAAATTAATGATTGACTTTAATTTCTATCAAAAATTTAAACTACACCAAACAGAGCTCAATACGTATTTAATTGTTAATCGCTTGACTTCCCCCTTTGACCATGTTGTGTTGGCGCATTAACAATTTATATCATGTCGACACTTAACTTTGTATTGCATGATTTTTCATTTATGTCAAATAGTATACAATGAAATGTCAAGTAATATAGACACAATTTTCAAACGTTATTTGATACCGTGACAAGTGCCACTCGATGTGTGTCAAACACGACTTAATACAACATCAACTATTATTTTTGTATATATAATTAATTTAAAAGTGCCGCGTGTACAAAAACAAATTCCACAGAAATGCAACAGAACACTCACATAAGGGTTAGGCCCGCACTTTTTTTTTCCTTTTTAAATATACGGTGGAGCCCACTATTATCTTTATTCTGGTGAACTTCTGTGGATTTTTTTTCTGTACAAAGGTTATTCAAGTAACTATTAACAGGTTAATATCCTCTTTTGATAGATCTATACTGTCGTGTCAAATGATTGACTTTGTATTGCATGATCTTTTATTTATTTCATTCAAATAGTCTTGCTGGGAATTCGTCAAGCAAATCATTATGATATAAAATTCAATGGTTGAACTTAATTTATTCTTCTCTAGCAGAATTTTTCTTAAGATTTTGAAATAATTTTAATATAAAATGCAATCGATGCGCCGTCAACAGAGAAATGGAGGCAAAAATCTACTCGAGGCAAAAAAAATTCCCCAATTTCTAATTACTTATTTTCTTAAAAATCATTATTCAAAACCTTTTTTTCTACAAGAATGATTGTCAAATAAGCCTAAGCGTATAGCTTAGTGGTAAAATTTCTACTTTGTAGCTGCAAATAACGTGGATTTGATTGTTCAATTTTGGAAAGCACCACTATTAATTACTATTTTTGTGAAAATTTTGCATAATTAGTCTTAACCTTTAATGTTTATGGTAAATACATCCACAATCTTTAAAATCGGGTTTTCCAATCCCAACCTTTAGTATTATTTGCATAATTTGTCTTTTTCACATAATTTTTTCGATTTTTTTTCCGTTAACTCAAATTTCTGACTCCGCCACTAAAAATGAGTTTGAATGTGCTTAAAACAAAAAGTTGAAAACAATTAAGTGCATGAACGTTATGATCTTATCATTTCTCGGGCAAAATATATACTTGGATATTTTCTTGTTAGTTGCAATTAAATTTATTTGCATATGCTGGGAAGTCGTTTATAAATGGCTTAATTTTTATCTATTTTTCTAAAATTGTTTCTAGATTCCCATCGTGTCAATCATTTTGCAGTTAAAGTTTTTAATCAATTACACATTTGTATAATCCATAACTTTTAATAACTTTTCAACCACGTATTTCATTAATTTTTTTTGAAATATGCTAAAACTTTAATAAACAAACTTTCCAAACAACCCCTATATAAAAAAAGGCCAAAGACACTTGTTTAAAACAAGTTAATATAGTTTTTAACGCAAATAACAACTTATCAGTGTCGAACAACGACTGCAATAACGAGAAAATTTATTAATATTTAGTTATATAAGATTAAAACATCTTCGACAAATTTGGTATCCTTCGATAAGATGTTTGATTCAACTTAGGAATAACTAGGATAGCATTCAAGACATAGACTGCAACAACATCATCTATTATATGTGAATATAACGTAGAATTGGACGGTTAAGTATGAATAACAACACTGTCATCCATCAAACTACCCCATGCTATTGTCTAATATGCATAAATGTGATTGAGAAAAGATAACTATCATAGATTCTTAATCATCATTGATGTAGTTGTTAGTTATTTTTAAATGAAAGAATCCAACATTAGAGAGAAAAAGAAGGTCAAGAATATGGAAATAAGATGAAGAATCACCCATGTGCCAGACAAATAGCAAGACGAATTTGGTTGAAGTTTTCTTCGAATAAAATGAACATCAATACAAGTTTTACGAGTTTCTTCAAAGTCAAAGTCAAAGTCAAAGTCAAACAGGGACTTAAACTAAATAATTGGTTTTATTGGAGCTTATTTTACAATTAAAAATACTTAAGGGGAGATATGAATAAAATAGAAATTTACGGATTTAGTTTTCAATTACTGAAAGTACTAGATTAAATCTTGTATTATATGAAGTTTTAAGGACTTACTTTGCAAATTAGGGATGGTGGACGACAAAACCAATTCAATTCTCAAACATATCCATTTTTCATTTTTATCAAATAGAAAGCTGAAAAGAAAACAGAAGCACAGATCGAGAAACAGAGACAAAAGAAAGAAAAAGGGAAGAAACGAAGGGGTGAAAAAAAAAAAGAATACAGGAGGAAGAGGTGATGGAAAATGCATAAGGGATTATCAATTCAAAACATCATCAAATCCTAATTTATCAAACACTTTTTCAAATATAACCATCCATGTTGAAATCAATGAGAATGAAAATAACGGAAGCATAAACATACATTGATCCATAGATCTCCTATTCTTTGCATGAATGAATTAGATCTTCCAATTGATTGGTGTCTCCTTTTCAATTTTTGCTCTCTATTGATGGGGATGTAGAGAAATTCAAGAGCATACAAACAATTTGGGACAATGATCCCATATAATCATAAGATAATGAA
>CAIGRL010189310.1:0-13766 GCA_903798325.1 Fraxinus xanthoxyloides | reverse complement strand
AATTAATTGAACATATGATTTAATGCCAAAAGTGTTGCTACCTAGACCAATGTTAACACCAATGGTGCTAAATGGTACTACTCTGGATTTATCAAGGAAAGCTCTTTATACTGGACTCTTTCTTGGGTCATTTGTTACAGTCATTCATGATTTGATTTAGACTGAAATTAGGTATTCTAGTACTGATGGTATGAATTACTTGCGAAATATGTCTCGTGTAAACTAAGGACATATTCGGTATGCAATATTGCATACACTAGATTTTTACCTTATTATGCGACCCATTACACATTACCAAACATACCATAAGACAACAAGATCTAAATATTTGGTATACAGTATGTATACGATAACATTACTCAAATAAAGCAGAAGCATAGAGAATAACAAAAACAAGGAAGGTACATCCTTGTGTTGGTCAAAGCATTTCGAATTCTAGTTGCGCACACCAAAAACAAACTAAATGTTCAATTAAACAAACAACATTCATGGGGAGTTCCCAGTTTCTCCCCCAGAGTTGTCATGTACCTCGACATTGTCGAATGCTCTTTGACCAGCTTTATCCATGTCCTAGAAGTTTGCCAAATCATCCATAAAGGTCCGACAATTTGCACTTGCTCGACTAGTTTCTTGGGCATTATTCACAGCCGACCTGGACGAGCAGCCAAGAGCATTCAGGAATTCATCTACTGCCAATGAAGTATCGTTAGTAAGCTGAACAGGAGCAACTTGTTTAGCTGGTCCTTGCAACCCATTTAACCGCTGTGTTGGAAATAGTGGCAGTAAAGCAGGTGCTTGCTGATGGCCAGAATCACTTGCAATGTCTTTTCCCAAGTCTAAATTCTGTTGTGTGGACTGAGGCTTCTCATCAATATGCAGAATAATAGTCAATTAAGGTATGCAAAATTATATGAATATGTGCCATGCTGTGTTGCGTGCATGTAGATGTGAATATAATCCCAACAAATTGTGATAGTTTTGAAAATATCACTTGCCGTTATATGATATTCTGAAAATTTTACCTCAATTGGTGCAAGCTGCAGATTCCTATAAGCCTGTTCTCTAACAGTTTTCATTTGGCATTCATATGGAACTCTGAAATGGGAATAAGAATCAGAGACTAATTCTCCAGAAAATACTGTGTAAAGAGTACTAGAGATGCACTGTGTAAAGAGAAATAGAGATGTTACAATTATAATAAAACATATGAAACGAAAAGGAGTTGTATATACCCAATATTATTATCTAGTGTCCTGGAGCTTGAAGATCCTTGACCTGCCAAGGTTACTGCAGACAAAAAATTTAAGTTTCAATATGAACGGTGGAAAACTCGAAGAAAGATTTTAGTACTAGCAACTAGTTCTTTGCAGTATCATATGCAACCTTTTGATATTTTTTGATAGTTAAGATTCATGAATGTTAGAGAAATTGTGATGAAATAAGCTTCATTTTGAATATTATGATAAAATCTTTTGAAAATACTCTCAAACAGTCACTAAAAAATCTTCATACATAAAAACATTTGTTGACAACATAGTTGTCTACTGTCTGATATAACTTATAAAAGTTTCTACGCTGACCACTAGCTTTCAACTGTACTTAGTAGGACCAAAAACTTCTCTAAAACCTTTGAGATTATACTTGTGAATTCCTATCTGAATAAACTTAGTTTTCACATATATAAAGTATGCATTCACAAACATCTATTTCTGTTACTAAAGAAATGAACTTACAATAGTCTCCGGGCATAAATGGCTTCTTATACATTCTTCTTGTCTTACCCAATCTGAATTTCTGCAAAAATAAGTAAATTTATATGGAAAAAAATAAGCTTCATTTTGAATATTGTGATAAAATCTTATTAACTAGTTTAAGTATAAAAAAGCTTAATAAACCTGCAAGTGACTCTTCAAGTGGTTTATAGTTAGCCCTTCAACGTCCATCATCAACCTTAGAATTGCTCTAGGTGTTGCCCCTACAACAATTTGAGAGTTTTACTATCCATATCGACTTATTTGTTACCATAATACAAGCATTTCCTCTTCTTTTTCTATTTTCACTTTTTCTCTATATCTATAGAAGAGTGGATTAAAATGTTTAATAGTTAGTAAAATCACTAAAACTAATTAAAATTTTAAGCCTTTTGGCGAAGCTTCTTATTGTCATCTTATTTGAATTCATATGTCACCTCATATGTGACACGTAAAATATTATTAGTCTGTCAACTTACAATAAATTCAATAATAGTTGTTAAACTTTATTTTGTTTTGAAATGATTCATTGATGTTTACGTTTTGTTTCGGTTTGATGTTTGAAGAAACTTAAAAGCGTTAGTTTTTCTCATGGAATGTTCAACATTGAAAGACCTTCACGATGATCTCATGTTGGATTTCATTTCCCAAGTTGAGCATTCTATTTGAAAAACTAACAAAATTTCAATCTTAAACAAATAAAGATAAAAATTAAACCGATCACTTCAAAACAAAACATAAAGGTTTGACGACAAATATAAAACTTCAAATAAAGTTGAGTGATATTCGCATGTATGTGTTTCACTATAAACCCAATCAAAAAATTAAAATTCTTAGCAAGAAGACATTCGAAATAATAATGTGTTAATTTAAGTGATGTAATAGATTTCCTTTTTTATAATTCTTTATGATGAATAGACTATTAGATGATATATCTAAATAATGCAGAGACAACATAGCCAAAGGTTATGCAAGATTAAAGTGAAATTTAAGTTGTAAAAAATGAAAAATCCAAAAAGGGAGAATGGTTATTAACTATTTGCTCCACCAAGCTCGTTTACAGCCTTGACAAATTTTTCATGAAGCTCTTGTGTCCATTGAAGTCGAGGTTTCGGATGATTTGAGGAGCTTTGAATGATGTTCGAAGAACCATCCATATCTTGAACTTGAATTCGAGTATTAGTTAAAACATCTCCATCACCAACCATCGCACCACCACTACAGACTGAGGTTGCTCTAGTTCTGTATGAATTGCCTGTTGACTGTCGACATAGACTAGTTGTTGATGATCATGAATTTCAAGTGATTGATTTTCCATTTTCTTCTCTTGTTTTTGTTCTGTTCCATCGCTGCCACTGCCAGCACAGCACCCACCAACCACCAATAGGTGCCTTACTTGAATTCATTGTTTTTTTCTAACTTTTATTTTTATTTTTAATGAGTTTGTCTAATTCTTATCTGGCATTTAAAGGTAAATTAAATATTTATTGCAATTGAAAAACTTAATTATAATTTATGTTAGTCAAAAGTAGGACCCATAATTTATCATCACTAATTAAAAGCACTACCAGAAATATATGGATAGTGCTGTAAATATTTGTATCGAAAGTATACGATGTCGTGAACAAGTAATATAGTAGAACTAAGAGCCTAGATTATAATTTTCATCACGACTATTATTTAACCGTCGGTTTATTTTTCATAACTTCTAGTTGAATAAAAACAATTAAGCGTGATTCCATTAATCTTCTACATACTTTAATTCTACTAAAGCGATAAAAATGCACAATTAACTCAAGTTATGGTTCTACGTATGAATGAGAATGTTAGAACTATCGATTTCACCACAACAACCATAAAAGCACATCTCTTATCATTTTATCCAAATTTTCGAATTTAAATACGAGGTCTAAGTTTCTAAATTACCTCTTGATGCGTTACAATAGTTAATAATAAATCATTGGTTAAATAATAGTATTTGTAAAAAATGATAATTTGGATTATTAAGTCCAATAAATTATTTGTTCAAGATATCATATTTTTGCGATACAAATAATCAAAAGACAATCCATATATGTTTGGTAGTACTTTTAATCAATACTAATAAGGTGTGGGCCCTACATTTGACCCACATAAATTATAATTAAGTTTTGTCACTTCCAGTATATATTTAGAGCTTGTTTGAATCCCATCTTTCTAAAAAATCATTTTTTCAACTCTCATTTTTAATCACAAATTTTCCAATAAAGTAATATTACACGCAAATCCAAAATATTCATTAATTTTTAACTACACATTCTCCATTAATCTACTACTCCAAAATGCATTCTTTCCTTAAAATGGGGCTCAAACAAGAGCTTAATATTTTCCATTTTAAATGCCAGATAAGAATTAGACAAAGCCATTAAAGAATAAAAAATTTAGGGGAAAAAGATAATGAGGTCAAGTAGAGCATTTGTAAGTGGTAGCAGTGGCAGAAGCAAAACAAAAATAAGAGAAAAAAATGAAAAATCAATTACTTGAAATTCATGATTACTATAGTCAACAATCAGTCTACAGTGAAGGTCAACATGTGGTTCATACAGAACTAAAGCAATATCAGCCTGCGATAATTGGCAGCAGAAATGTTTTAACTGGTACTCGAATTCAAATTCAGGAAAAGAATAATTTTTCGAACATCATCGACGGCTCCTTGATCATTGGAAATTTCGGCTAAAATGAACATATGAGCTTCATGAAAGTTTGTTAAGGAACTTGTTGGAGTAGATAGTTAATAAGCCTTTCCCCTTACTTATTTTTCTTTTTATACACCTTAAATTTCACTTTGATTTTGTATAATCTTTGGCTTTTTTATATCTCTACTTTGCTTTCACGGTCTTCTCTGCAATGAATTTTTGATTGGGTTTATAGTGGCATACATATGAGTGTGAAATTTTGCTCGACTTTCAAAGTTTCATATTAGTTGTCAAACCTTTTTTTTTTAAAGTGATCAGTGATGTCATCTTTTTTTATCTTTGTTCGTTTCGAATGGAATGTTCAACTTGGGAAATGAAATCCAATGTGACATCTCGAGGGCTTTTCAATTGGAGTTCTTTTTTTTTTTACTAATTTACTTATTTTGCAGAAGTTTAGACTGTTTAAGTCTTGAAGAAAATATAAGAAGCTATTTATACCCAAAGACTGCTATAAATTCATTTATTTATTAACAAGATTAGATGTTTGATTGTCATGTGAATGTATGCTTTAGATGTGTAAAAATAACGCTTATTCAGATTGAAATCTATATGTATAATCTCAAAGGTTTTAAAGAATTCCAAATCCTTCTAAAAACAGCTAGTGATCAGTGTAAACTTTTGACAATTGTATTGATCGGTAGACAATTATGTTTTCAGCTATCTTTGGTTGCATTTTGGAGACTCTTATAGAATATTTTGGACACCCATTATGTTTTGTGTTTAACGATCTCTGTTTAATGGACCTACTTATGAAGATCTTTTAGAAACTGTTAGATAATATTTTCAAAAGAATGTCATTTAGGCATTGGGCATTGGTTCAAGGTTGGAACTATATGTCAAGAGCCAAGGAACATCACACCGAGCAATCAGAAAACAAGCAGGCTGGCCAAAACTAACTGGCGCGTGACTTTGTTGCCCAAGGCTTGGCCAACACACTGCTGCTTGGCAAGTGCGTACGACGCCTATTGACAATAATGGTGACTTTTCGTTCTTAAGCTCCTATTTAGTGTGAATTAAAATCAGATTTTTAGTAGATTTTGTTATCAAAGTTGATGAAATATTTGATTGAAAAGTTGTGTGAGTCTCATGAAATATTTGGTTAAAATTAATGGTTCACTTTAAATTAGGAGGGTGTGTGGTAGAGATTAAAATTGAACATATAGCCATTATTGTTGAATTTTATTAGACGGGTGGGATCCAATAACGGCTATATTTTCAATTTTAATTGGATTTTAAGCCGTACCGAACAGACTCTAGATTTTAGTTCATACCAAACAGGGGCTAAGTGTATTTTTAGTGTTGTAAGTTGAAATTTTTAGAAGTTTGTATGATGTATTCAAAACTTAGAAGCCACCTATTAATATTTGTAACTTATTTGTAAGTGGGATAAGATTCTCTATATAGATTCAACAGTTAGTGATCTGGATACATGAAAAGTTGATAGAATTTCAAAATTACTCTCTTTCCTTTTCTATAATTTTCATATTGTATTACTCTGTGACACTGCAGAAATAAAATATAAGCCTCTTTTACGAGTTTATTCTCTGTTTTTTTTGGGTTCGGAGTTGTTTTTGTTAAGTACATAAATGCCAACATCTAAAGGAGATTCCATTGTATCTTGGGGCGCATTTGCTTCCCTTGTGCACTCTATTTAGTGAGGGACAAATAATGGTTTGTGGAAAGCGATATAGTAAACATGTATTGGAATCAAGTTAAGGTTTTCGAGATATTGTAGAGTTGATCCTACCAACAATCTTGAGACGCTAATCTGATTTCTGGAATAGCACCATTTGTGTCTTCACTATGCAATTTCTCGATAGATTGGATGGAGCAAACTTCAATGGTAGGCAAAATAAACTCTATTTTTTGCTCACAGCATTGAATGTTGTTTATGTTCTGACCATACCAAAATTCGAATCGGTAGAAAATGAAACTTCGGAAATTAGGTGAAAAATAGATTGAATGTATGTTCTTAGGTTATGCATAACGTAGGAATGGAAATATGTTTCTAGTCATCGAGCCTTACGACTCAGTTGAAGAAAATACGGTAATAAAATCAAGAGATGCGCTGTTTTATGAACATAGATTCTGCACTATACCAAATTTAGTAAATTCGTATTCATCTCAGATAAAAGAAACTAACAAGAGAAGTGTCAATGATGATCCTCCTGAATTAAAGAAAAGTAAAAGGATTAGAAAGAAAAATCCTTGATAGAATTTCGTCATGCATCTAGTAGAGGGTATCACAGTATATTGATTGAGTCGGATCCTCTAGTATATGAAGAGATTGTTGAATCAAGAAAAATATTCCACGAGCATGAGGGTAGTTAAAATGCAGACGGCTTGCAGAAGGAAGTAGTGAACCATCTCCCTTCCAAGCTATAGCAAAAACCGTTATCAAAACACAAGTGAATAAGTATTTAAAGCATGACTTCTAAATCATGAATACAAGACGTGTAAGATAACGAATAATACGTAAATGTGTAACAAACAATTCTGGTTAAGTGAGAGAAATTTGTTGATTATAATTTTTGTAGTCAAGTCAACAGAGACTAAAATTAAATGATATTGCCTTTTGAAATGAAGTACGAGTTACAAAACTTGATTGTTCGGTTTGCTTCCTTCCAGTTGCATTACTCTGATTTTTTATATTTCCCCGAGCAGAATGTTTTCATTCATAAATTCGAAGTAATCAGTGCACCACAAAGCCACCTTCATCGACAGTCGACATGAGCTACTTCAACTTCAAAAAGGGTTGTTTGAAACTCGATAGTAATCATAGAGCATTAATACCGTCGAACGTAGATGAATTTTCAACGAACTTTCTTAAAATGTAGAACCAGGAGATGATTATTGAAATTAATTTTTTTTCCATGAATGCTATACCTTATCACTATTCCACATATAACGTTAAAAAATAAAATTCAATAACGTGATAAATTACGTGGACCTCAATCTACGTCGGTCCATTGCTTTCGAAAGGATAAACTTGGACAATGAAAACAGTTTCTCGAGAGCAACCAAACCTCTTCACGGTCTAATTTTGTACTTTTGCTTTAAAATATTTTCTGTTTCAAGTGTGCATGTGTGTTTCAGTGTGTCATAACCGAGTTCGAGAATGACAGAAGAAATTGAAGTACGTTTTGCTATGATTCTCTTGTAGATCAAGCGAAAATGGACAGATTAGGAAATTGAGGGGTCGACAATTAATTTCACATTTTATTAACTTTATAGAGATTTACGTGTAGCAGGATTAAATATCATTACTCATTCCAAAATGCGTTCTTAACAAAACATGGACTTAATCTAGTTCTATAATTTCTATAAAATTACTATGAAATTATTATTATTTATTTATTGGTTTGATCTAACACAATATCAACGGGCCGGGCTTATATCATTTTATAATACAATTCATTTTAAACTGGGACCCGGCCCTCTGCAATCTGCATTAAGAAACCTCAATTTTCAAACTAGCCGTTGTGATTTGTAAACAGCTCGACGCTCTCTTTTTGTCTCTCACTTGTGTAAATATTTCTCTAAGCTCACCTTCTTCACACGCTTCTCTAAGCTTCGTGCTTTTCACATTTTCTGTGCGATTTGCAAGTACTACAAAAATGTTTACAGAAGGTTTAGATGAAAAGGCTTTGAATTGGGTAAAGAAGGTAATGTTATTCGTTTATGCCATCTTAAGATTCTCCGTCAAGTGCTTATCAGTACTAAATTAGTATTTTTCTTTCCAGATTCTTGAATATCATGAATATATTTTGGTTGAATTCAATTTATTTTCAGGGATCAGATGGGGAACAAAGTGTACCATGGACTGAGAAGCTAGATAATAGATACCCACTACCAAAATCCCCATTAGCTTATAGTTCTAGTGGTTACACATCTGGCCATGTGTTGCCCCCATTGAAATTTCACGCTGGTCTTTTAGGACCCCGCAGCACCATTTCCTTAAGTGTAGGCAGCGATGAGGAGGACTCTGATGATTACAACGATAACGGGAGTGAGAGCGTGGGATCCGGCCCGGATGAAATTTATGGAAATCATTCTGATGAAGAGATGGTTGAGAGGTCAGTGCTTAAGGGTTTTGATGAAGGGATATTCAATTTAAATTCGAACACATCTTTGAATCATAGATATGGATCAACGATAAATAGAGGGTCCACGAAAGAGGGTCTTAAAATTGAAGTGCCTGGGGATGCTAGAAGATTTACTGGCGGTGAATGGAGTTTTGGAGGAGTTTCAGATGGAAGTTGCCTGTTGCACGAAAAGATTCAATCTCGCAGTGCATATGTAAGTATTATCTAATCTTTTTCTCTAGCATAGTCATTTTTGGGGAAAAATAAATATTATTATTATTATTGTGAAGATTATAAAGAAATTGAATATTGTTTTTGAACCTTCCTAGTTAATGGAATTGACAGTTGTTAAATAATTTCAGGGTACACCTGTAGGTAACTTAAATGATATGGCAGAATTAGGAACTCCCAGTGCACCACCTGTTATGGTTATTGGAAGAGAAATGCATGACTTTGAGGTTAAAAATGAGCAGATAAATAATCAGGTAAACATGGCGAAAGAATCAGAACATGGTTTGCCTGGTGATGAAGTAATTTTCTCGGGTCAAAGAGGAGTACCTGTAAAACCCGAGGTGGATGAAAGGTATGAAGAATGGGTATGCCATTGGCCTTGTTGTACAATATTTCAATTGGTAGATTTATCACACTTTTTTCCTTTTAACTTATCTTACTTTGCAGAGATGATGAAGAAACTCTTGGGGAAGAAGAACCACCCGCCTCTGTCTGGCACACAAATTCAATAAATCACTCGCCATATTATGATGCCAGGTGTTATTCTCTCTCCCACTTTTACGACTTCGATTGTCATTAACAATTTTCTGATATGTGACCTAACCAAATTGTTAAGGTTTTGTTGAATTCCATTAACATGCATTCAGTACATTATGTAGTTGACAGGTAACCTTAATGTCAATGCCAAAAGGTTTGGTTTGTTACTTGCTAACTGGAGTAGAACTCCCCTGCAAATGGCTAATCCTGTTCAATTATGGTCAATCTGCATTGTAGACGCATGTGTTGTTCCGAAATTAGGCTTATTTCTCTCAACATACCTTTTTGTTTTTTTTTTTTTTTCTGATAACAGTGGTCAAAATGCATGGCAAGTTCTTGTAGCTTATGATGCCTGCATTCGCTTATGCCTAAATGCTTGGGCAAGAGGATGTACAGAGGCACCAGAATTTCTCCGTGATGAGTGCCTTCTTCTTCGTAATGCTTTTGGGTATGTCTTCAAAGTTTTGATGTTATCATAAATACATGATTTTTTCCAGCATGAAATTTAGTTTGATCAAATGTATCTAAAATGGTTTTCTCTTTGACTTCTTATTTTTCTAGACTGCACAAACTTTTGTTGCAACCTCGAGGTGTAAAACCAGCAGAAACCTCTACTAAGACCAGAGAACAGACAACAACCTTAAAAGTGAAAAGGATAGTTGGAAAGATTCGTGTAGAAGGTTTAACCTTTTCTCCTTGGATAATAACTGCATTTTATTTTTATCTCTATTTGAAGCAACGAAAGATAATGCTGCAGCTATCCTTCTCATCTGAAAGATTAAGTTGATAAGAGACATGGCAATTATTTTTAAATTTCATTAGCGTGCATGCTAGATTTTTTTTCCTTTATTCAAAGGACGCATGCTCAAATTTTATAAATGACTAGTGATGAGACATGATCTCAATTCCTATCCATACTCTTTTTTAAATATTGAACAGTCTCATCTAAAAGTTTAAAATAGTTATAAGAAGGAAGAAAAATTTAATTATTAAAATTTCCTTTTCAGCAATATGTACTGATTTTTTTCTGAAAAAAGAATGTCTTCATTTTTACTGCTCATGGAACATAGAAATTTTGACAGTCTGTTGTATTTTAATTTATTTAGTTTATTTTGTGAAAACTATAGTACAATAAGGGGGTTGTCAGTATGTTTTAGTAAACCTCACTGTTGGATAAAGCATAGGAAATTTTCTGTAAAAATTTATATATTGGGTATAATAATGGAAAATTGTACTTTTGGCAGTTAAGAAGCTCCGGATAATACCAAGAAGAAAACTAAAGAACACAGATTCAATGCGAAGTGCAATCTACATTCAAGCAGGGGCTGACTATGTCCGACATGTTTCATCATTAGTGAGACATGGAATCAACTCTCTAAAACTCAGTCCATTTTCGTCAGCGTGTGAAGGTTTGTGCTTCTCAGTAATTTCTTTTTGAAGATTCTTACACAAGGAAATTAGTAGTAAAAACGGGACATGAAAACACCTTAAGCAAGCTATGTGTTTGTTTTTATGTCCTATGACCATCTATTGCGTCTTCAAAGAAAAGCTGTGATGATTGTAAAATATATTAATAATTTTCTTAACTCCGTATTATTTGTAGAGTCAATGTCATGCTTGGTTCAGCTAAAAAGTTCAGCAGAAAATAATGAAGTGGAACCTGGATCTACCATATCATTGCAGCCTGGAAGTGGAGAATACCATGACTTGTAAGTTTCTATTTAGTTTGCTCGTTCACAATAAAGGTTTTTTGTTAATGCATTTCTCTATACCACTTATATACTTGACAAAAGAATTTGTAGATGATCAGACTTATTTGTAAGATTTCTGCGCAAGGTTCTCTTTTTATTTGATTTACTATTTCGCACAACCTATTAAACATAACAAATAGTCTCCCTGCAATTTTTGAATGGTTATCCCAAGCATGATTATCTCAGTTTTTAAATTTGCATGAATACATTATAATTAAAAAAAAATTAAGTTTTGTATTTAAGAACGATCTCAATAATGAACATTTGGTTTCAGTTTTCCTGAGAGCCAATGCGATGTTCTATTACTTGAAGTCCAGGATGTAAAGAAAAATGTTCAAGGTCAAGCTACAGTTCCAATTTCCTCCATGACTGATAACCCTGTAAGTATTATCTAATTATCCAAGATTTCTTTATTCTCATTATGTATTGTTTTCAACCAATGGCACTTTCTCTTACGTAATGCAGAATGATAGAACTCGGTGGTGGCCCATCTATCAGAATGATCACGAATGTGTCGGGAAGGTCCTGCTCTTCACTGGTAGTACATTTACAAGCGATGAAGCAGTGCATAAGAAGGTTTAATATACCATTGCAAACCATGATGATTCCTTTATTTTTTTCCTTGTCAAGTCAAAGTAGTAGAGAAGAAACTTTTACCTAGACAATAGCTCCCACGAATCGGACAGCAGAAGTAACATTTTGCCCAGTAATCTATTTTTGCTCAACATTTTACTTCACCTCTCTGTTTTCAGTTCCCAAAATACATTCTAAATTGAACCTTTTTACACAATACGTCAAATTCACTATACAGCTGATAACTCCAGTAACTACAGGCATTTCAAAGACTATAATGACCATGCAAAGTTAGAGAAGACAAAGCCTTGTGCCTTATTGAAAATTCACTACACAAATGGTAATTCCAGTCATGACAAGCTTTTTAACTCTTATTACCAGCATTTATCAGAGTTTAGTTATATAGTGTTAGATTACCTTGTTGGAAATTCTAAATCTCCTAAAACTTCTTAGTATGCACTAGGCAAACTTAGTCCATAATGAGGTAGTTATCATTTAATGCATAATACATACACATGCAAAACATATATGGACGCTAATAAAAAGGCCTAAGGTTAAATTTGTAGACCACTATTTCAGTCACAATTCTTGCACTGGTAACCAGATATATTTACTTTTCCATGTAGCTTTAACTCATTAAGACTTGAGTAAGTTATGAATGGCTACTGGAGATATTCTCCTAGGAGATACAATATATAATTATAATTTGACCTGACATGTACATGTCTATTGTATTGCACTTGATAGAGTGGACCTATTGTGGAGACTCTAGCATATGATCTACTGCTGGAAGCTGCCATGCGTGCTCATCAGTTTCATGCACGAAATTTACGTGTAGTTGGGTCTTGGAAGTGGCTCCTAACAGAGTTCGCCGAGTACTATGGAGTTTCAGACTCGTATACTAAACTAAGGTATCTAAACATGATATGCCTGATCAATATACAGACAGTTCAATTCTTTTAATAGGATATGTCTGAATTTGGATTTTTATGCAGACATCTCTCTTATGTCATGGATGTTGCCACTCCTACGAAAGATTGCTTAGAATTCGTGCATGAGCTGCTTGTGCCGATCATTAAGGCCAGGAATGAGAGAGGTTTAACAAGACAAGAAGTAAGCCTCCAAAGCGCACTCAATAATCTCATCATTATCGTGAGTTCTATTGAGAAGCTGGAAACTCTCCACAAATTGCCCCCTTTATGAAAAAGAAGTACTTTAAACTATCCATGAGGAAAAAATTGGACATGTTTACATTACAAATTGAATCAGATGGAATTATAATATAGTGCCTTTTGTTTTGATTTATTTTTCTATCTAGAACTGCCACTATTCTTTTCCCATCATGTTAGTTCTTACAGTAGATCTATGATTACAAATATCATATAGCTGCTTGCTATCACAAACATAAGGTGTCTTTTGCCAATGCACGTTCATTGAAAAGGAAAAAATAAAAAGATATAAGCATCTGCCACATGAATGTGAGCTATAACAGCTCATGTGTTCATGATTTGATTTGTGTCTTTGGGTGTTTTATAATTTTCCCTTCTTTTTTGGTTTTCTGATGTACTCCATGTGTTACTAATTTGTACTTCCACAGAAAAGTATTTTGTTGGATTGCGAGACCCAAGTTGAGAGTCTTCTGGCAGATGTGTTTCAGAACTACAAGTCACTAGATGAAAACTCTCCAACAGGTTTAACCGACATATGGGGTGCAATACCAGAAATTGCAGCACCAGCCCTAGCTCCGGCCATACAAGTTTTTACGCTTCTTCATGATATACTTGCTCAAGATGCTCAAACCATGTTGAAAAACTATTTACAGGTACAAACCACTAAAACTTTCATAAGTGCCTTTTATTTAACCACATTCTCTTATTTCTTTTTCCCTTCCTTTGTGGATGGGCAAGTAATTAAATACATACTCTTGATTATTTTCTCTTGAATCATCTAGTCTAAAAGTTTAAGCTATTAAAGAAATTAAACATTTATTTATTTCAATTTAATCTTCAACATGCCTTTTCACATTTTATTTGACAAATTTTTGACTAAATGACCTTTTCTTGACGGATTCCTTGTATTATATAGGAAGAGTATTACCTTATA
>CAIGRL010189294.1:0-12347 GCA_903798325.1 Fraxinus xanthoxyloides | reverse complement strand
TTCAAAATTCCTTTTCATTTTGCTTTTTCAATGTATAAATATCAATATTCTCATTCATTGTAAGGCGGAGTTTTGAACGGGAGGTAACAAAACTTCTCACCTTTTTCTGCAAGCTCAATATTTGTATTTTCAAATATTTTTCAATAAAATCATCAGTTTCTTATCAATACTTTGAGTTTTTATTCTCTTCCTCTGTTGTCCCAATCCCCATGTATATATATGTGTATATATGTGTGTGTATGTATATATATATATATATATATTGCTTAATAATATATTGACATAAAATTGATCTATTTTTACTGATTAATCAAATATAATGAATTGAAATGTTATAAAATAATTTTTCAAAATTTCAAACCAAACATGTTTTTTGATTTTTTGTTTTGAGAAATAATTTTTCAAAATGACAAATCAAACGTGTTCTTAGCGATCTTAAAATCAAGATTCTAAAATGTGTAATACGCGACAATACGTTTTGATTGAAAATCAAACATTACAAGAATATGCGTGTTTATGAGAAGTATATATGTAATTATGCGTTTTTCAAATTTTAATATTATTTTAAATATTCTAAACTAATAAATAAATAAAGTAAAGCATTCTTTAAACTTTATACATATTTTTCAAAATTTAAAAATAACTATTGCTCAAAATCATAAATGTTACAATTACTTGAACTTTATACATATTCTTCAATTTTTTAACAAAGCATAATGATCTCTACAATACTTGGTAATTAATTCCTACAATTAGATTAGACACGAACTTTGACTTAAAAATTTCTAAATATTTTCTAACTCTTTATCGGATTTCAATTCAAACTCCACTTCATCCAAATCATCTTTCATATGATTTGATGTAAAATCATATTTATCAGGCTCCTTTATTTCAACTCGAGAAGTTCTATTACCTTATGAAAATGGTTGGATATTAGTATTAATTCTCTTTCTAATCATCACAACCATCAACATTGCAATATTGTACATTATTAGCATCACTTACTACTAAAACTAGAGAAAGATCGAAGAAGAAGGAGACTAGGGTTCAATGTAGATAATTTGCAAGTCTACAAAAAATTTGTAATGATTTTTAATTTTATTTTTTTAAATGTCAAAACCTACATATTACTGTAGATAATTTAGGGGCTCGGATGATTTGGGTTAATTTCATATTTGTTATAATCAATTTACTTATTTTAAGTTATAAAAACGGCCTAGACTTTATTGGGCTAATTTTAACACAATTTCTAATACAAATGTTTTCGCATTTTGTCGTTTAAGCATACATATGCGGTCAATGAAATAGGTTGACTGCATTTTCACATGTGAGATGTTTCAAAAAAGCATCAAGCATATACGGGCATTTTAAGAACACTTAACTTGCTTAGGGTTGCCTTAGGGGGATCTACTACTTAATGCTTGAAGGTCTAGCTTCTCCCTTACCTATAAGGTTGTAAGCATTCCAATCTCCCATATTTGGGAAGATGTTAACTAGAAATATATGGAAAATGATGCCACGTGGTAATTCTGTTAGATATGTAGGTAGTTCCATCATATACCACGAAGGGAAGGAATGGTGGACGAGAACTTTTTTAGAAAGTTGAATGATCAAGAAAAAAGGCTTATTAGCACAAAATATCCATGTGTTTGGCCTTTAGTTTGCAAAATATTCATACGTTTCAAATTTTTACATTTTCATTCTTAAACATTTCATTGTGGAAAACATCATTCCATTCATCTATTGTAAGTTCCACCATTAAATGCACATTTGGATTCACTTTTATTTTAACACTCAAAGGGTGAAATGGCCAGGCCACTTCAAGAAACTCTTCTCCCTGCCCTAAAAAAGTCATTCTCAAAAAATAAAAATAAAAAGAACTGAAGCGGTAATAAGTTTCAACAATTTTCTTGCAAAAAATGTTCCCACATTCCATGTCTATTTGAAAATCCTCTCTGTCATATCCTCTAAACATCATGTTCAACCAAAGAAACTCAAGACACTAATGAATCACAACAACTCAACATACTGATCAAACTACAATTTAAAGACAACAATTGAACATATAGAACAAAAAAACTCAACAACAAAATTAAGATTCACAACCAAATTTATAACTAAAATAGGCAAAATGAAGATTTTCGTCAATAAGGAAAATATAATGTAAGGGCACACACAACATTTTGGGCTCTTATACTGTTGAGCATTCAGACACTTCAACAAAAGAAATTTACAATTCAAACCAACCTTCAATGCACTTGATGAGAACCATGGTACAAGAGCTAGTAAAGACAATGACACGTTGATTATGGAGGAAGCAACAATGACTAGATCATGAGCAAAGAAGGTCAAGAGAGCCATAGGATTACTTGTTTATGCTATAGTGGATAAAAGACCGATCACAACAAGCAAAATGAAGTTTCATATGGGGCATGGAAGAAGAAACAAAATGGATCAACTTGTTTCAAACAACGAAGGAGAGAGCTAAAACAAGGGCCTATGCAACTGTATGTACCCATACCATGACCAAGTTGGGGGTGGAAAAATGGCCTATGCCACCGCATGAATAAGCCTTATGTGATCGTATAGTGCAAAATCGGGACGCATTTTTCCAAATTTTATCTAGACTTATATTTTAATTAAAACTCTTTTTATGGTATATTTTTTATATCTTTTAGGTTTAATTCCTTTTTTTTATTAGGGTTTTATGGATTCCCTATAAAGAGAATTATCATTTTCATTGTAAAACACACAATTTGAGAGATATTATAGTGAGACATATTGTTTACAACTTGTTTTTCATTGAACTAATTTCGAACTTATCAAGAATTAAATTCTTGTGGTGTTCAATAATTAGTAAGTTTCGTAAGTTTTGTGATCACATGGTCAATATATTTTTTGTGATTGTCTTGGTTCTTTAGTTCAATAATTTATGTCGGGTCGAGGTTTCAAATGTTGATTCTTGACTTTCTTGTATTTGATCTAATCTATAGTGGGTTTCATAACTTTAATTGATACGTGGGTTCATATCAGCACTACAAGTGCATTCAACAAAGAACCCAAAAAAGTGAACAGACTGTCTTTAATTAGGTGCTAGTAGTGGTGCCTATTTGCTGCTCCTCGTCTTTTGCCCTATTTCACCACGTTTTCGACATATTTGAGTCACCCCCGCTATCTTCCCTACACTAGACATGCTTGCTGAAGTCATTTTGTGAAGACTTTCTAGACTTCTTCGCCTCATTTGAAGACTCCAACTCATTTGAATATTTTCTCCGGTTATTTTTTGGTCTCTCGGACTTTTTAGTATACACAGGTGGACTGAGAGGGTCGAGACTTGGACAAGGCCATCCGGACCTGTGATGGTGGAAAATGATGGAGTCTACGTGATGAGGTAAGATTCATTTTTGGAGATGGCATTTTCGTAATCAATTACACTAAGGCCTCAAGTACAATTGAGACAATCACATGGCAACAAGGGATTCCTGATAATTGCCAAGCACGACATAAGTTCTTGTGCTGCATTGTGATGAACTTGAAACTTCTCATTCCCCGCATTTTCAACCCACTCAAACCTTGAATTCTATGGCCTACTTTTGTTGACCATCTATTAGCGGACTCCCTACGAGCTAATCATCTTCATTAAATACACCATAATCTCCTTAAGCATAGTTAAAATGGGCTTCTCTCTTGCATTGACAATTGTGCTACTAAATGATTCACAAAAATTATTCAAAAGCTTGTTACACTGAGACCACTCTCTGAAGTGGGATTTACTCTAATGGGATGTTGGTTTTGGTCCAACCTGACTATACGTAGTCAGGTCCAAGTCCAATATTGTTTTGCATGTGTTCAAGCTACTATGGCACAGTATGCTCTGGCTGCTTCCCAAAAACAAATACTTTAAAATGAATCCCTTATGTGAGACATTGAAGTTATTTGTATATATGTCTAACATAGGTTCTGTACTCTGCATTCTCAAACAATGACTAAATCGAATTAACCAACCATTTTTGCTTATCTCAAATGAATGTCCAGTGCAGGCTATTGTGTATATGTAAATCATCCTTCAGCAACTCCAAAAACCACCTCTAGTTATCTCCATTCTCAACCGCAAGAACAACATAAGCTATCGTTATTAGCATCTACACCAACTATAGCCAGCAACACAGACCCCAGTAAAACCCTCCTTCAATGCTCCAAGATAAATGGACAATCGTCTAAATTCTCCAACATAACCTTCAACTAAAATAGTGGTCCCACTATTTATCCTCTTCAACTCCTTACAGTAATCCTACAGTAATTTGAAATGGTCTACTACACTTCATCTAATCTTTTCAAGTGCTTTCTCCTTTGTTCTATACACTTGCCAATATGAGATATCACCCAAACCAATCCTTTTAACCCTCCCCATGAATGTGCTCACCAACATTTTTAGTTTAGATCTCCAGTAAGATAAATATCTACATGTCAAATAAGTCGAGCTCGCTCTGAGATTTTTATACACCATGGAACAAGTATGCTCTTCTACATATGTTTTGATCACCCAACTTGTCTTATTATTCTCCTTGGTAGCATACAACACCTATGGAAACTCTCCCTTGCACTTATCTCTAAATCTCAAAGCAGCATCCTTCTTGTATTTAATCTCCCTATTGCTTCTAGCTGAATGTAGCCTTCAACGTTAACTTGGACTCAAATACCAACCCTAAAAATTAGAAAATGGAATTATACAGGCATCCATAAAGAATGGGTTTTAAGTAAGGTAAAGAATATGTTGAAGTTCCTTTTCTGAACTTTGGATCCTCCATACCAGTCCTTGAATTGAAAGCATCAGTTGAATCCATTCTTCATGAAATTGTATCATCCTCATTTGTACTATCAATGCTCCCCAACACATCGGAGTCCCCAAAGTTGGTATCTGAATCCCTAACCCGATTCTCATTTAACACCAGATCCAAAATCAAAACTAACCTTTCGATTCTCAGTTTCAGCATTAGATACGGGCTCCTGATCTATCGCATAATTAGATTCCACCAAACCTTCAACTTTATCTCCCCTACTTTGTTCTTTGTTATGAGTTTCAACCTCGACTTCATCATCTTCCACGCCCATATCACCAACATTTTGATCTTCCTCAAAATGGTATTGTGGGGTTTCCTCGTAATGTAACCACAACTCTTCAGCATTCTCATGAAAAAATTGATCCTACCAATCAATTTCACTCACCACTCTCATTTTCTTCCACGGAAGGTACGTAACAAGTTTCAAATGTTTATGGTTCATCACATCATTTCGTGCACCTCTAATCAATTGCGCATCAACTTCTAAGATTGATGCATACAATCGCAATGGGGCTACGACATATATCTGCACTACTGAATTATATCTTCGTACTTAAGTATTTCCTTAATATCTTCTTCACTCTCCAATTTCGTCAACCTATTCCACTCATTTTTTGCTTTTTGTTGTAAAATTCCAACAACAATTCATTATCAACTATTGACCTATGGTTGACCTCATGTTTTGATTAGAACAAACAAATTGTTTTTATATCTAACATTTGAATTCGAGTCTTCATAGCCATTGTTGCAAAGTTGATCTATTGGAGACAAAAAGATTGCTACCAAAAGACTCACAATTGACGATCAATGAGATTCAAGATGGAAGCCAAGCATTCATTTCAAATCGATCAAAGACAAGAATAAATCGAGCATTCAGGTCAAATCGATCAAAGATATTAGATTTAGATGTTTTGTATTCATATGTAAAGGTAAATTTTTTTAATCCTTAGCAATGAATCATTATAATCTCAAAATATAAATTTTTATGCACAAAAAAATTATTTCATAAAGTAGCTTGCATAAAAATTATTTTTCAAAATTTAAGAATTTCAACTTAATATTTAAACATTTTATAAGTATCACTTACTTTGAAAAATTAAGTAATATATGAGAAGTTATTGAATATGGTCCTTATCTGCCTATCAAAATTGTTAAAGTTGTTGGCAAACCCGATCAAACCATTCCAAAATCTAGAGAGGAATATGACGAAGATGATAAAAAAAATTATCTTTGAATGCTAGAGCCAAAAATATATTTTATTGTGTCTTAGATAGAAATGAATTTAATAGTATTAGCATATGTGGTTCCACGTATGACATTTGGCATGCATTGGAGGTTACTCTTGTTGGCACTAGTAAAGTAAAGGAAATTAAAAGATATCAACTCATATCTTTTGTAAGAACTTTATAGAACTTTGATGACATATGAAATCGAATGAGCCTCCTAAACGCCAAATTGCTCTTAAATCGGCAATCGTAGATAAAGAGTTCGATGTCTAGTCTTTCTGGTCAAAAAATGGATAGGTTTTCAAAATAATTGGAGATTCCAAAAGAAAGAAGAAAATGGTGAAGGAGTAGTAAGAAAATCATTTGCTATGATTGTAACAATCCTGGTTATAAGATAACCGAGCGCCCAAACAACAAGAGAAATATCAAGAAAAAAGCACTTCAAGCAATATGAGATGATAGCAACGATGATGATCGTGATGAAAATGATAGTTAAAAAAAATTGCCAACATGTGCTTCATGGCAATTGAAGATGAGGTAAACTCTATTGAAAAATGTTCATATGATGATTTATCTATCTCCTATAATGAAATTCTTGAGAAATTTGGAAAGTTTGCTCTAAATCACTATATTCTTAAAAAGAAGCACTACTCGTTAAAAAGAAAATGAAGAAAATTTTAAAAACTCAAAAGGAAAATGTTGATTATGACTTATTTATTAAATAAAATTCTTCTTTGAAAGAAAAATTGAAGACTTAACTAAGATTATTTGTAAATTTACTCAAGGTAAGAACTTTGATTTAATACTTGGTGATCAGAAGTGTATTTTTGATAAAGAAGGAATTGGATATAAACCATTTTTAAAACAAAAATCTTCTAAAAATCTACATGTCAAAATTTCAGACACCTCTCCTTCAAAAACTACATGTGGCTTTTGCAATTGAGATGGACATATTGCATATAATTATCTAACCAAAACAAGCTACACTTTGAAAGTAAAAACAAGTGGATTCGAAAATTCACTAAAACTAATTACCAAGGACCCATACTTGTATGGGTACCAAAGATAAAAAAATTGAGTTATTTTTGTAGGAACCAAAAAAAGATGAAAGGCAAATGGTTATTAGATAGTGGATGCTCATGTTACTATCAAATTTCAAAGTAAATGATGGAAGTCATGTCACATTCGGAGATAATGCAAAAGAAAATATTACTGAAATTAGAAACATTGATAATCATTCTTCTCTTTCTATTGAAAATGTGTTATTAGTAGATAACTTCAAACACAATTTGCTTAATATTAGTCAATTATATTATAAATGTTATCATATTAAATTCAATTATTCAAAATACCTTATTAAGGACGCTATATTAAAAGAGGTGATGTTTATAGGGAGCCTAAGCAAAGATGTGTATATTATAAATATTGAATTTGAAAGTGAAGAAAAATGTTTATCTAGTTTAAAGGAGGATACTTGGTTGTGGCATATGAGATTAGGCCATGTTAGCATGGTCAAAATCTTCAAAATTTATTTTGTCAAAAGTCTACCAAATTTAAAGTTTGATAAAGATAAAATTTGTGATACTTGTCAATTTGGTAAACAAATGAAAAGTTCTTTTAAACCTAAACTCATTCTTTGACTACGAAATCATTTCAACTACTGCACATAGATCTTTTTGGACCTTTTAGAACCGCTAGCTTGGGTGGGAAACATTATGTCTTTGTCATAATCAATGACTTCTCTAGACTTACTTGGGTTCTATTTCCAAATCTTAAAGATGAAGCTTTGAATACATTCAAATATTTTTGCAAAAAGGTTGAAAATGAAAAAGAATACTCTATTACAACTATTAAGAATGATCATGGTGGAGAATTTGATAATATCGTTTTTTATCATTTTTGTAATGAAAATGGATATGAACATAATTTCTCGGTTCCTAGAACTCCTCAACAAAATGGTGTAATAGAAAGGAAGAATCGCACATTACAAGAAATGACTAAGCTAAATCAAAATAGCATGCCAAATTACTTTTGGGCTGAAGCTGTCAACACCGCTTGCTATATTGTAAATAGAGTTTTAGTTAGTCAAAAGAAAGCCAAAATCCCCTATGAGATNGTGGAGAATTTGATAATCTTGCATTTGTTGATTTTTGTAATGATAATGGATATGAACATAATTTTTCGACTCCTAGAACTCCTCAACAAAATGGTGTCGCAGAAAGGAAGAATCGCACATTACAAGAAATGACTAAGCTAAATCAAAATAGCATGCCAAATTACTTTTGGGCTGAAGCTGTCAACACCGCTTGCTATATTGTAAATAGAGTTTTAGTTAGTCAAAAGAAAGCCAAAATCCCCTATGAGATTTGGAAAAATAGAATTCCAAATATCGGCTATTTCAAAAAATTTGGTTGTAAATACTTTATTTTAAACATAAAATAAAATTTTGAAAAATTTGATTCAAAAGTCGATACTCGAATCTTTCATGATACTTATCGACTAGCAAAACATATAGAGTCTTTAATAAAAGAACTGTAGTCGTTGAACAATCTATGCATGTTACTTTCGATGGAATTAATCCTCTTGATCGTGAGAAATTATTACTAATGATGTAGGATTGGGAACTCCTTTCGTACATATAGATATTCAAGACTAAAGTAAGGATGATCCAAAACAGAAATACAAGGAAGAAGTGGACATTCAACAAAGTGAAGTAGAACCTACAGAAATATCAAATGATCCTACTCTACCAAAAGAATAAAGGTTTGTTCCCTCTCACACAAAAGAACTTATTATTAGTGATCCATCCAAAGGTATTACTATTAGAGCTTCTACTAAAATTCACTTAAATAGTTGTTCTTTCATCTCACAAATTGAACCAAAAAACTTCAAGGAAACTGAGTTTGATGAGTTTTGGATTCTAGTTATGCAAAAAAAAAAAAAACTAAATCAATTTTAAAAAAATCATGTTTGGGATTTAATCGCTAGACCAAATGATCAAACCATCATTGGTAAAAAATTGATTTTTAGAACGAGATGAAAATAGGATAATTGTGCGTAACAAGACTAGATTAGTGGCCCAATGTTACTATCAAGAAGAAGATATTGATTCCAGAGAAAACTTTGCACCGGTTGCTAAATTAGAATCCATTAGCATGTTTCTTGCATTTGTTTGTCATAAAGGATTTACTCTCTATCAAATGGTACAGTTTTCACGTAAAAATTTTGCGTTTATTCAAGAAGTTTTTGTTGAGAAACTACCTGATTTTAAAGACCACAAGTATCCGGACTTTGTTTTCAAACTTAGAAAGACTCTTTATCGTTTAAAACAAGCCCCTAGGGTTTGGTATGAAAGATTGAGCAAATTTCAAATGGCTTTTCAATAGGAAAAACGGATACTACTTTTTTTGTCAAAACTCAAAAGAATGATATGGTTGTTGTTCAAATTTATGTTGATGATATTCTATTTGGTGCAACTAAAATCCATCTTTATGAAGAATTCTCAAAATGCATGAGCATGAAATTTGAAATGAGTACGATAGGAGAACTCAAATTTTTCCTTGGTCTCCAAATTAAGCAAACTAGCAATTGTATATTCATCATTCAAAATAAATATATATTGGACATGCACAAGAGGTTTGAAATGGATTACTTGAAGACAATAAGCACTCCCATGAGTACATCCGTAAAATTAGATAAAGATGATCAAGGTACTTCCGTTGATATCACAAAATATCAAGGTATGATCGGATTCCTTCTTTACTTAACTGCAAGTAGACCCGATATAATTTTTAGTGCTTGTTTATGTGTTAGATTTAAATCAAATCTTAAAGAATCTCACCTTAGTACCATAAAAATGATTTTTAGATATCTTAGTGGCACTAGAAACTTATGACTTTGGTATCCAAATGGCACTCACATTAATCTACTTAATTATTCAGATGTCGATTGGGTCGGTTGCACAATTGATCACAAAAGCACTACAGAACTTATCTTTTTCTAGGCTTTGTACTTGTGTTATGGTTTTGTAAAAATAAATTCCATGGCATTACCAACCGCCAAAATTGAATGCATCTCGGCCACTAATTGTTGTACATAAGAGTTATGGATGAAACAAAGTTTTAGTGATTATCACCTGTTATTTGATTATATACCTATCATGTGTAATAATATTAGTACCATAAACTTGTCTAAAAATCCATTTTTGCACTATCGAACAAAGCACATTGAAATTAGAAATTACTTCTTAAGAAATCAAGCACAAAAGGGAGATATTATGTTAGAATTTGTGAGCACGAAAAATCAATTGGCTAATATTTTCACTAAACCTCTTACACTTGATCGATTCTCACATATTCAAAGAAGTTTAGGCATTATTGATGAATTCGAAGTGCATAACTAAGTCGAATTCATTCTATATGTTCACACATGTTCTATTTCTATATGTGCTATTATTTAATTTATATTTAATTCAAAAAAAGGTGGATGGTCTGGAAACCTTGTTCGATTTTACAAAAACTTAAACTTAAATCAATTCTGCCAATCTGGACGACCGGGGTGTGAACTGAACGTCCGGTTCAACACGATTTCAGAATTTTAAATCGCGTAACTTGCATCTTCTCTATCATTTTCTTCTATTTATTTCATATTTCTCTCCCTAAATCTCCCCTACATTCTTCGTTTTTTTTTCATTTCAAATCATCAAATGCCTCTCTAATTCAAAAACACATCACTCATACACCTCCAATTCCTCAAAAGTTCACACTTTATTCTACCAACAACTCAAAATTCCCAAAATCCGACACCCTAGTATCTCTTTTAAAATTTGTTCTTTCACCATTGTTTTCTACAATGTCGGGGTCCAAAAGAGAGAAAAAACGACTCAAGAGCACTGTGAGACGGTCTCTCCCATCTTCATCCGATGAAGAATTCAACATGAAATCCGAAGTACTGGCCAACCCTTTTAAGAAATTCTCTATTTTAATAGGTAAAAAGGTTGATTTTGCCGATTTTACTATTGAAGCACCCGCATTTCATATAGAGGAGTATTTTGAAAATATGAGTTGGGTATATATTGTTACATTAGAGGAAAATGTATATCTACGTCTCATGAAAGAATTTTATAAATACATGGTTATTGCTCCTCGTTCGGATGAGATTTCTTGTTTACTTAAAAATATTGAATCACCGTCAACAAAGTTCTTATCTGTGATATTCTCGAGCTTGAGCTTTGTGAAATTCAAGTTTTTCTTCATAAAACCCATCCCACTTTAGAATGGTATGACCCTACCGAGACATATCTTCAGGTCACCGGGAAGAATATTGAGAACATCACAAAACTTAGCACAAACCAATTAATTCTTTCATGTAAAGTTTTACAAAATATCATTGCACATGTGATTCTTCCTCTAAAGGGTCATCGAGATGAAATAAACAATTTTGATCATTTCATTCTCGATTCATTTCTTATCGGGAAGAAATTAGATTTTCCAACTATTGCATTAGGTCTTATGAAACTTGTTCATTCCAAACATCATGTTAAAGCCTTATCTTATGGAATGCTTCTTACAAAGAATTTTAAACATTTTCACCTGCCTCTAAACGATGAGACCTTTGTCAAACTTCGCCCTACCGACCTATTAATCGGATGAAGATAGTAAAAGAACATGATCAATAGGTAGCATACACAAAAGGGTTTGACCCCACCTCGGGTTATTCGACTCTACCATTCGAAGGCGATGAGGATGATGATACCGATGATGTACCGTAATTTCTGAATCCCACTCACGACATTCCGGTCTCCAGTGTTCCTCATTCTTTGGGCGTTGGTTTCACATTTATCAATGATCACTAGAATCTTCTAAACGGTCATGTTGATTCCCTTAAATCATCTATTAACGGCCTTGGCGAAATACTTCACCAGTTGTAAGTTCAAGAGGGTGTCATACCAGCCCAACAAGATGCCATCTAAGCGCAACGGTAGCGATGCAGGTTCAGCAAAATGCCTTCTATGCTCACTTCTATGCCTGATGTTCTCTACCATCTCCTCAAGAGCTATAGTGATAGTTTTTATTTTACATCTCTATCTTTTGGATATTTCTGTATGTTTTTATTATCTTGGATACAATCTTATTTCATCTAGCTTATTTTCTTATGATTGTTGGTTTTAGGTTTTTTTTATATCATGTGGTATTTTCAATGAAATTTCATTGATATCACTTGAGCCTATGATTATTATTTTTCTATGTTTGCCTTGCGTACTTGGATCCCCACTCTCATG
>CAIGRL010189256.1:0-18569 GCA_903798325.1 Fraxinus xanthoxyloides | reverse complement strand
TTAAAAATTTAATTTTCAGTCACAATTTATTAAATTAATTTGTTACATATTATTCGAGATCACAAATCAAAATATTGAGTTATTCACAATTGACTTCATTGGTCACTGATAAAAAAATTATAGGTCACAGTTTTTTATGAAGGGTCACAGATTTTTAATTGGTCACAATTTAAAAAATTATTCCTCATTTGTTGGTCACAGGTTATATTTTCAGTCACAAGTTAACAAATTTTAAGGTCACAATCACAATCTCAATACACCAATAATACTTGGTCACAGATCGACCAAATATAGGGTCAAAGACACTTCGTCTCATCCGCCACACCCGTCCGCAATCCCAATACACCAACAATACCTGGTCACATGTCACAGATTGACCAACTAGTTGGTCACAGACATTCTTCATCGCATCCCTGCCGCCGCTGCCACCTCCACCGCCACAACCATCCATCAATAATAACACCAGCAACATATAAGCCCAAACCACCACCAGCAGATCCTCCACCAACAACAGCCAGACACATAGATCCATCCCACACCCACAGATCCACCGCTGACCCACACACCCCCACCCAATTGCTTCAATGTAATTTCCTCATCCACCTGCAACAGCCCAAATCCGCTACAAACCCACCTGCAACAGCTCGATCGCAACACGGCAGCGTTGCAACGCTGTTGTGATTTACAGCAGCATTGACGCCGGTAGTAACATCAACACTGCTCACAAACGCTACTGTGATTCCAGCAGCGTCGTGAACGCTGCTGTGATCCCAGCAACGTCGACACTACTGTGAATCAGCAGCATTGCGAGCGCTGCTGGAATCACAATAGCGTGTCAACGCTGCTCTTGTGAATCAGCAGCGTCGACGCTGCCGATCATAGAGAGGAGAGAGTAGGGAGGGAGGAGGAGAAGGGGAGACGACGGCGGAGAGAAACCATGTAGAGAGAGAGAGAATAAATGAAAAAAATAATAATAAAAAACATGATAACCTGATTTTTTTTTAAAAAAAATCAAACTTAATGTCTGGTTTTTGGTAATTTTCCCAAAATACAACTACCTGCATTTTGGACCAATTTTGCAAAAATTATTCTTGGGCACATCCAGTTCAATTGGGCCAATTTTTATAGAATTATTTTGGTAGACCAATTTTATAGATTTTAATTATTGGGACTGCGGGAATGCATATGTTAATTTTTTATGTTTAAAATAATACATGCAATTTTGTGATGCATTAAATTATGAAAAGTCACAAATATATTCATATTTAGTTTGCATGAGTTAATTATGTTTTAAATTAATATATGCAATTTTTAGATGAGTTGAAATTTTATGCAATTGACAACGCTTATCAAAATTTTGTGCATAATCATAACATGCTGGTTAATGTTGCACTATTAGACTTATTCTCATATTGAATTAATTGTTTATGCATAAATACATAATGTCGAAGTGATCTATATAGCTTTATTTATTTAAGGATTAGTCTCAACATCTTTAATTAAATAAAAATATATATTAAATCGGGATCACAAAAAGATTAAAAAACATTAAATTGAAATTAATCATACTTAATATAATATTTTTCCCCACATGAACTTTTATTATATTTGTATAATTAATTAGAATAAAATATCAAATTACCTCATAATTTGCCCACATGAATTATGGATAAGTATTTAATTGATAGTTTTATATAAAGTTTGCTTTAGAATAGATTATCAAATTGTTTTCATAATTAATTAAAATATGAATTAAGTGCATAATTTGATAATTCTATCATAAAGAATATGAATATGCTTGAATCAAAAATCTAGCCCACAAGTAATTTTATATCATTGTATTCAATTTTAACATGAATTACATTGGTAAAACATGCAATCTATTCGATTAAACATCAATTTTAACATAAGCATTTTTAATATTATGCAGCTTCCCAACCTCCTAATTTCTCTTATATTCGTCGTGATATTCCTTAATTAAAAGGTGATAACTACAAAGTATGGAAGGAGAGGATTCTTCTCCATTTAGGGTGGATGGATATTGATAATGCTATTAGGAAAAACGAACCACCTAAAATCACTGATACCAGTACTGCAACAGACATCGCGCTTTATAAACAATGGGAGCAATCTAATCGTCTCAGCGTGATGTTCATAAAGACTAAAATTTCTGCTGGTATACGTGTTTCCGTCGATCAGCATGACAAGGTCCAAGACTTGATAAAAGCCATTGATAATCAATTCGTCACTTTAGATAAAGTATTAGCAAGCACTCTTATAATTAAGTTCTCATCTTTAAAGCTTATCGGTGTGAAAGGTAGCACATCATGCCAATGAGACACATTACGGCTCAACTTAAAAACTCGATGTTGAGATGTTTGAATCCTTCATTGTGCACTACATCTTGAATACTCTCCCACAACAGTACATACCTTTTTAAATCTCGTGCAACACACATAAGGACAAATAGTCAATAAATGAATTAATGATTATGTGTGTTCAAGAGGAATGGAGGTTAATAATGGAACAAGGCGAAAGTGTAATGTTGACTACAACTCGTGGGAAGGGGAAAACTCAAGCTAATAAGAAGGAGAAAGGTAAAATACCACTCCAAGCTGATATTAAGAAAGATGCCAAGTGTTACTTCTGTAAAAAGAAGGGACGCATGAAGAAAGGTTGCGCCAAATTCAAGAATGGCTTGAGAATGAAGGTAATCGGACCTCATTTGTTTGTTATAAGTCTAATATGGTTAATGTAAATATTAACACCTGGTGGATTGACTATGGATCTACAATCAATATTGCAAACTCCTTGCAGGGTATGCAAAACCTAAGGAAGTCAGTGGGAAGTGAGCAAAATATCTTATTTGGAAACAAGATGGGCTAACATATGAAGGCTATAGCAACACGCATTTTAACTTTGAGTAGTGATTTTGTTTTGAAATTAGATATGACCTTTTATGTTCCAATTTTTTTTACGAAACATGATCTCGATTTCTAGACTTGTACCATTAGGATATTTCTTTAATTTTTCGAACACATCATTCAATTTATTATATAATTCTGATTGTGTTGGGAACACTATTTTGTCGATGGTCTTCATATTAATTTACAAAACAATATCACTTATAATTCAACGCATGTTTACACTGGAAATAAACTGTGTAATATTAACGAAGCTTCTCTCTATGTTGTAGTACCGGAGATTAGGACATATATCTATGGAAAGAATTAAAAGATTAGTAAAATATGGGGTATTTAGTACTCTAGATTTCACTGATTTAGCACGTGTGGACTACAATAAGGGAAAGCGGACTAACAAGTCCAAGAAAGGCGTCGATAGAAGTTCAAACATATTAGAAATCATACATACTAATATATGTAGTCCAGACATGGACTCACATGGTCAAAAATATTTCATCACATTTATTGATAATTACTCTCGATATATGTATCTCTACTTGCTTCATAATAAAAGTGGACGATTGGATGCCTTTAAAACCTTTAAGACCGAAGTAGAGAAATAATGTGAGAAGTAGATTAAGATCGTAAGATCAGATGGAGGTGAAGAATATTACGGTAAATACACAAAGGATGGACAAGCACCTGGTTCATTTGCTAAGTTTCTTCAAGAACATAGGATAGTTGCCCAATACACCATGTCAGTTCACCAAACCAGAATGGTATGGCAGAAAGAAGAAATAGAACATTATTGGACATGGTGCGGGGTATGCTTAGTAGCTCCAATCTTCCTAAATCCTTATGGACTAAAGCGCTTAAGACGGTAGTGTATATATTACATCGAGTTCCAACTAAGGTTGTCCCAAAGACGTCATTTGAGTTATTGAAAGATTAGAAACCAAGTTTGCGACATATGCGCATTTGGGGATGCCCATCTGAAGTGAGAATCTTTAATACACAAGAGAAAAATCTGGACCCAATGACTATTAATGGGTATTTCATTGGATATGCTGAAAGGTTTAAAGGATACAGATTTTACAGTCCATCTTACAACACTAGAATTGTAGAATCAAGAAATGCTGAGCTTCTTGAGAATAACTTGATAAGTGGGAGTGATCAAACTAGAAACAAAGTTGCGGAGCATGATCATTTAGAATCTTAACCTTCCACCATAGGTGACAGATTAAACATAGTTCACATCACCCCTTCAATATAAATAGGTGTTGAACAACCAATCATTGAAATCCACAAGCTACTTATAATGTTCAAGTAGATCATGTAGTTCAATAATTACCAGAACCTCCTGAACAAAGAGTTAAACCAGAAACTTCTCGGGAAAATGTTGGTACAACATTAAGAAGATCTATTAGAACAAAAAGGTCAACAAATCCTGGTGATTATGGAGTGTACCTACAAGAACCTGACCATAGTATTGCAGCCGAAAATGATCCCGAGTAATTTTCATAAGACATGAGTTGCAAAGAATCAGAATTATGGTATAATGTCGTGAAGGAAGAGATGAGTTCCATGAAGAGTAACGAAGTTTGGGATTTTTTTTATTTACCTTGTGGTGTCAAAGATATTGACTGTAAATAGGTCTTTAAGTTAAGAAAGACTTGTTGGGCAACATTGAGAGATACAAGGTGAGATTTGTGGCTATAAGATTCACTCAAAGGAAGAAATTGATTACACGGAAACCTTTTCTCCAGTATCTAAAAAAGATTTTTTACGTATTATTTTTGCATTAGTAGCCAAATTTGATCTTGAGTTACAACAAATGAATGTGAAAACGACATTTCTCAATGGAGATTTAGAAGAANAAAACGACATTTCTCAATGGAGATTTAGAAGAAGAGATTTATATAAAACAACCTAAAGGATTCTCCTCTAATGATGGCGAGCACTTGGTCTTTAAGCTTAATAAATCTATATATGGTTTAAAACAAGCGTCCCGTCAATGGTGTTTTAAACTCCACGGTGTAATTTTTTTCATTTGGATTGTTGAGAATCTCATAGATCAATGTATATACCAAAATGTTAGTGGGAGTAAGATTTATTTTCTTATTTTATACGTAGATGACATTTTACTAGAAACCAATGTAAGGGCAAAGTTACATGAGGTAAAACAATTCCTCTCTAAACATTTTGATATGAAGGATATCGGTGAGACATCTTATTTTATTGGCATTAAGATTTATAGAGACGGATGATGATGTATTCTGGGTTTGTCTCGGGAAACTATATCAACAAAATTTTAGAGAGATTCCAGCTGAAGGATTATTCGCCAAGTGTAGTTCCCATTGTGAAGGGTTATATGTTCAATTTGAACCAATGCCCGAAAAACGATTTAGAAATAGAACACATGAAGAACATTCCACATGCTCCGCTGTCGGAATCCTGATGCATGCTCAAGTCAGCACAATACCTGACATTGCATTTGTTATAAGAATATTAGGAGGATATCAAAGTAATCAGGTGTGGACCATTGGAGAGCAGCAAAGAAAATAATGAGGCACCTTTAAGGGACCAAAAATTACATGTTTATGTATAAACGGACGGATAATCTGGAAGTGATTGGATACTCAGATTCAGACTTTGTCGGCTGTGTTGATTCACGAAAATCAACATCAGAATATATTTTTATGATGGCTGGTGGGACTGTGTCATGGAGAAATGCCAAGCAAACCTTAACTGCTACTTCCACTATGGAAGCCGAGTTCGTTTCCTGTTTTGTGGCTTCTTCGCATAGTGTATGGATTAATAGTTTTATATCTAGGTTTAGAGTTATGGATTCCATTTCTAATCCATTGAGAATTTATTACGACAATTCAACTCCGTCTTCATGGCTAAGAACAAAAAAAGTGGTAGTCAAAGTAAACATATCGAAATTAAGTATTTAGTCATAGGGGAACTTATCAAAGAAAAAACAAGTGGTCATTGAATACGTAAGCACCAAATTGATGATCGCTGATCCTTTGACTAAAGGCATGCCATCTTGAAATTCAATGATCATATAGAGAAAATGGGACTTGGTTCTAATATATATTGGTATATACAATTTTTGTATGAAACTCTTATTTATTATGATATTTTCTTATATTCATGCGCGCATAATTTATTTGAGAAAATATATCTTTGTATGACCAAGAATAAGACATAGGGTCTTTTTCATTAAGTATTGTTATCACATAAAGAATTCTTGAGGAACTAAATACATTGTAATACATGGAAGATAATGCTTATTATGAGAGGACTCATTGCCATGATTCATGTGTTTATTTTTGAGACAATCAATGGGAGTGAGTTGAAACATTAGGTTGAATGTGTGGATCAAGTGGGAAAATGTAACACAACCGCTTCTTTCTCTATTAATGGTCCAATATCATGGTTTCAGTTTCAACATTTATTGATTTCAATTTAGCATTAATAGAATTCATTTCACCATCAATTGGAGGGTAATTGTAGCCATAGGTTGATGGGAACTTGACTCTATATAAAGAGGTTTGGTAATTGTAGCCATAGGTTGTTGAACAAGTTATATTAATTAGAATATAGCAATTAATAAATTTGATTTGTTTTAACAATGTTGTAAAAGTCAAACAAAGTAATTCTAAAATTTTCAATATTTTGCTAATTTATCAAAATTAGTTTTTATTGATTTAGTACTGTTAGGCTCTAGAAAAAGAAGATAATAAATCTTATAAAAAAATCAATAATTAGAAAATAGTATGGCAAATATCATATAATAGATTCTTTATGTATAATGATGTATTTTATTTTATTTTTTTTCATATTTTGTAAATTTCCCTTTAATACTAAGTACAAAATATGTACTTCATATTTTGAGAGTACTCTTAAATTTATCTTCATTAAAATTATTGATTTATTTTCATTTTCGCTTTAACCCTCGCTATTGGCTATTAACTAGGGAAAAACATTTTCAATTACGCATAGACAAGAATATTGGTGAATCGTATGGTCTCGAATTTATTTGATTCTGCTTCAATTTCTTTATTAAAGACACGTGAAGTTTTGTATAAAATTATAGCATAAAAAATACAAAATTATTCACAACTTTACATAAAATTAAATATCTTAAGAGAATAAAATATTGTTGATTCTCTATGTAAAGAATACTAGATTTGTCCAAATATCTAAAGAGAATAAATAGTATTGATTCTATGTAAAGAATTCTAAATTTGACAAAAAATTCAAATGCATCTTCCACTCCGACACACTAATCCGTTAATCAACTAAGTTCGTTCAACCCATTTGACATCTCAATAAAAATTTGGCACGTCACTGCGTTAGTTCTTTTTAACAATAACAAAACACAAAAGCACTACGTTACAGGAAAAAAAAAATATTTGATGTGGTCTCTTGTTATTTACTAACAAGAGTTAATGTAGTATGATGTTAAATTAACTTTACATGGGATAGTCGAGGGAACAATCTAATATTTTTGGACTCATTTTTTGTGAGTCGTGAGATATCAAAATGATACTTTGTCACCTTCATTACACCTTTAATGAGATGGACTAAAAAACTTCGTACGGCTTCATATTGGAGAAAAGAAAATTAAACGTTTTATTCGCTGTGTCAAACATTGTACGATAATTGTTCGTAAGCTCTTTCTCTAGTCCCTGAGGATTTCATAAGCGTAATCTCTAGTCATAGTGATTCTATTGATACATTCTAAACAAATTAAAAAATTTACTCTTTCTATTTTGCAGGATGTTCAATTTATATAATTTACTTTTCACAAGAGAAACATGATAATTACAAAGCAAACTACTTGGCCAACAATTCTTTTCAGGCATATTACAAACATGGGGGTGAAAAAAAAAGAAGCCGTTTTTAAGACTTAAGACAATGTTGTAAATATAGGAAAAATCCCAATGATGGAATTAGTGACTGATTCTAGAATATAAAATGATCAAATCGAGACACAAAAGCATATCGATCTTGTTGAAAAGTAGAAATCATAATTCTACCACTATAAGCCACTACAACAAAAACTATCATTTGCACCATGGGTGGACCCAGATCATTTGTCTTGTGAGGTCAAAAATGAGAATTCAAAAATATTTATAATTAGTTATCATTAATGAAAATAAGTCAATACATTATTAAAAAAAACCCAAAAAAATTTGTGGGGTCATGACTCCATGTGGGTCCGCGCCTGGTTTACACCACTAAAAAGGCAACACTCACTAATAAAATGTACCTAAAGAGGTCTATCGCAACATTCTAATACGTGAATGTTGTCATTGCTTAACAAAATTGAAATTTGACAACATTTTTTAAGTTCATGTTTCCTCTTTGCAATGTTTCTTTAGTATTGTGAAGTTTTTTTTATTTTTGCAACGTTTTTTTAATGTTGCGGAAGACAAAACTTTTCGCAACGTTTAAAAAATGTTACGAAATTTTTATTTTTCGCAACGTTTAAAAAGCATTGTTAAAGACGCTTTTCGCAATTTTATTTTTATTTAGCCCTAACTTTTCCTCCTCCTCTCGTCTCTGTCTCTTCTTCCCCCTACTCTCTATCATTTCCACGTGGGTCACTTGGGGGGAGAGAGCTTTAGTGAAAATCGACAAAAATAAAATAGACACAAGACCACGCAAGATTTATACATGTTCGTCTTAATATGAGACTACTTCATCTTCCATCGTTACAGTAATTCACTATGAGGAAAATGAGTTTATAAGACAAGATTGCATACCTTATCTTCTCTCCTTTTTCAATTGGCGTCCTTGCTTTGTACAATGACAATAATTATGATCCACAACTTAACATATCCGACAGGCAAACAATTTTGGGAGAATTGAGGTGCGTTGTAAAACGATCAAATATGTATAACAGACGCATATTATATACAACAATAATCTTTCAAGCTATCAAGTAAATCAAACAAACTCAATATTTTAGTCAAAATCCTAATACGTGCACAATTTTTTTTATATGAATATGCGACGGCGACCTTCGAACTCAAGAAGTTCTATACTTCTATTCCTGCTATCATTATAGCTTCAGAGAGAAGGAGAATGGTGCAATTTATTCATTCTGAATAACTAATCTGAAAAGACTACAAAGTAAAAGGGAAAACTATAAAACCCTAAACGGAATAAAGACTTTTACTACCTTAAGATTAAGATGTAATTACATAAATACCTAAAAAGTGTTTGGCTAAGCTTAAAAAGTTTAAGTTCTATAACAAATGTTTTTCTGGGGCCAAATTTAGAAATATGAATAACTTAGTCTAACAAATTACTTTCAAAAATAAGAAAAAAGATAACATATATACTGATCATGTTAGAAGCTAATAAAAGTAACTTTTACTAACTTTCAAGCTTAACCAAACAAGCCTTAAGGATTATTAAGAGTGAAGGCATGCAGAAAATCCGTACAAGGGATACTCATTCTCTTTGTGTAAAGATACAATATTGAAACCTTTAAAAAGCACTCTATAATGATCTCCGAAGTGACTCCAAAGATCAGCAATAAGCAATTAAAAAAAAAAAACCTGAAATGCATGCTTATTACAAGAATAATTCTTTTGAAAAAAAGCCCTTCACGCCTGGCCCCTTAGGTTTTTTTTCCAAAAGTTAAATTGTTACTCCTTCCATAAAAGGAGATTTTTTTAAATCGATAAAATGGGAAAGTCATCAAGAATTTCTTGACGTTTTTTGTTCAAGTTGCATATATATAATTGAAGGTTTTATTTTTCCTTTTAATTCTATCACAGTTCTAAGGATATATTCTTAAGTGTTTTTATTATACGTGGGGTGTGGGGTGGAGTGGGGTGGGGTGTTATCAACCCTTTCCTTTGGTTAGTGTGAATGTCTCTTTAGCATAAAAGGTTAATTAAACGTGGGGCTTCCTACGTGCTTTCTGCTCGAGGACACAATCATCAAAATATTAGAAGATGCCCACCAAATTAATCTTTCTGCATTAATTATAATTAAATATCATCTCAAGTGTTTGCTTCTTCCTTTTTAGAAATAGGGTCATTGTGTTTACTATCTTAATCATCATCATAAAATATATAATCCAAAAAAAAAGTGTGCATTAGGCAAGGTCTTGGATAAATAAACTGAGACGTTACGTCGTGTCGAAAAAGATCGAGTAGTGGATATTAGAACAAATAAGTTGGTCTAACAAAATTTTAATTCACACGTTCCGCAACTTATTATTCATACATTCAGCGAGATCTGCTACTTCTAATTAAGCACTTAGAAACAATAGTACCAAACACCATCATAATTAGGTCGAATGTTGTTCCATCTATTATTCCTAAACATGCAATAAGGGGAAAGTTTAATTCGCTAATAATTCTGAAAAGCATAACATCTCACTCTGATGCATGTTTTAATTAATCAATCAAATTAAAATATAAAGAACTTAAAAGGTCGTTAAATTTCTTAAGAACAATTATTGGTAGGCATCATATATTTAATTATGTAATATTAAATCCTTTACTGTCGTGTTGATCTAAAAGATTATACAAATACATGCACACATACAGTCATCATGCGAGCACGAAGCTACCGGGAAAGCTTGCAAGACCATTTAAAGCCGACCAGCAAAGAAACGGGTAATCTGGCGAAAAAGTAGCTTCGAAGTTCATAAACAATATTCAAGATTTTAAATATATTAGTTGATTAGCAAGAAAAATTATACAGAATTTGGCAACGAGACAAAATGCAGAAATCAATTGACAGACAAGAGCAAATTATTCTACATCGGAATTATAAAAGAACAAATGATTTGTCCCTCTTTTTCCTAGTCAAATATTTGTCTGGTTATTGAGTTCCTCACATAAATGTGCCTAAAATGGAGAGAATTTCTTAAAGGGACAATTTTGTTCAAGATTTTGGGTATTGGAAGAACTGATGAGAGCCAGTTGTAAAAGCACTAAAAGGGCTAGGATAAGAAGACGGGGAAGCCGTACCAGTGCCGCCAGAGATAAAATCCGGGTGCATCAAGCCACCGGAAGAGCTTTCCCCGGCAACATTAGTTCCCTCAGGGCCTTTGTCGTAAAGAATTCCAGAGAATACATGTCCTCCAATGTTCACTGATGTTTGGTATGCATATTGATCTGCCGCATTGTCGGTCGAGGTCAATCTAACGCCTCTAAACACCGCCGGCGAAATCACTTCCGCCGGAAAATTCCCTTCTAGCCCTAATTTAACAAAAACACATGAAATAATCAAACCAAGAAAACCCATATTTAGATATTCTAAATCTAAATTAAGCTAGTAACAAATCAGCGAAATTATACGGAAACTGAGATTTTTGGGTTATTAGAATACTGGTAATTGCTTTCTACACACACTGTAGGAACTGCAGGCTCTAGGGTTTGTGAACTATATAATTTCACTGTGTAGTTCAATTGTTCAAACAAGAATTTGTGTTTGTGGATCTGTAAATCTTTGTACAGTGATAAATACAGTAAGTACCTAATGCTGGATTCTCTCTGTGTCTTTTAGGGTTTGGTCCGAGACGTTGCTGTTGTTGAACAACAGAAGAAATTTGCATCTGTTGATGCTTTGGCCGCCTTCTTGATGCAGGAATCCAAGTGCTTCTAACATGTGTTTGACACTGAAAACCTCGGCTTTTGCAACAAGTTCGGCACCTTGAATGTTCACAATCTTTCTTAGCTTGATTTCCACAGTCTTGGCACCTACTGCTTCCTCCTCCGGATTCTTCTCTTCTCATCATGACAAAAATAGGCTACTTAGTTTTAACTATGTTATTTCTTCGGTCGCTTTCTTTATCTGGGTCCGATAACACAAGGAATTGCTGCTATTCTTGACCTTCTTTTTCTGTGTCGAGACGGAAAATTTCGAGTTTTTTTCAATCTTTTTTGTTAATAAATTTGGGTGTTTTTTACAGGGATTACTCCTGTTTTTCTTCTTCTTCTAGGTAAATTCATGGCTCAGTTCTCAAGTGTACTATAGTTTGTTGGGGGGGTTTCAACCTTTTTCTTTTTTCTTAGCAACTTTGCAACAATTTTGGATTATTTTGAGAAAAGGGTTTCTGTATAAACGTACGATATGTACAACGGTCTGAGTTTTCCAACATTGACACAACACAACATACACAGTAAATACTACATATGGAGAAAATAAGAAAGCTACAGGGTTTTTACACAGATTTTGAACAGGAAGATAGCCGTGCAAAATTTTCCATACCTACGGATTTATTCGAAGAAAATTTATCGCTGTTTAAACCCTAACCCCTTAAAAAAGATTTAAAAGGCGACATATAAAGTACGGCGACACCTGGTCGTGGCGGTGTAACACCACAGTGAATGGATATGGAATACTATTCTTTACAGTACAGAGAAAATTCAACACTGTTTAAAGTAAGCCAAGAATCCCTTAAAAAAGGTATATTACGTACGGCAGTGGGAATTGAGGAGGCGACACCTGGATAAGGTGGGGGCGACACCACTATTTGCTTTCAAATCAAAAACTTTATAAACAGTTAGAAATGCTTATGACCTCCAAGTCCAACAGTAAAATTCCAATTTTCTTTCAGATTTATTTTATTTTTAATTCCTGGTCTTGAGGGACTGACAGCTTTCACTTCACCAAAGTACTACTCCCGGAAAACCCGCTTCTTCCGTGGCCTTTCCAAGCTCGAAACGGAGGGAGAATAGTCTGCATTAATTAAAAGAATTGCCAATAAACAATAATTATTCGGTGAATGCTTGGCTGCTTCCATGTATGTTTTGAGCCCCGAGAAATAAATTTTATAATTGTGAGTTAATGTGTAGAATTATTTTATTAAGAAAATATGTAATTGGAATGAATTGGAAGATACATGAACTTTTAGAGAATTATATTCAACATGGGCTAAGAGTGTGTTTGATAGATATTAATCTGAAAGAATGTGTAGTTGAAAAAGAAGGAAAAGTTATTGATGTAATAGTAAATATTATTTTGTTAAAGAATGTGTAATTGAAAAATAAATAGAAAAATGAAAATGAAAATTTTAATGAAAATCAAATGGGGGCTAAATTTTAAAATATATTAAGTCGCATTTCTTCAGGAAAATTAGGGTTGGATTTTTCGATCTTCAATATGGTGTGACTATAAATACTCAATGTATTTAAATATTTAAATTTAGGTTTCACATGAGTATGTGATCGAAATTTTTAAAGCATTAAAACGCTGAACTTTCAATTGAAGGGGAGAGAAACTGATAAACGTTAACTGGTTTAAAAGTTTTGCTCTCTAACTTAAAGCCACGGGAAGCTATGTGCGATTTTATCATCCACAATGACGATTTCAAATGGGTGAAGACCCGAATTGTAAATAGACTAGGGACTCATAATCACACAATTAGAGAATCAATCCTTAATTTTCTCTCATTTTTAACTTATAAAAATCATAAACATATATATGTGTGACCGTCTATAGAAAAAAAAGTTTACTTTTAAACATAATCAAAGATAAATAATCTTAAATTCTATTTTATATTATTTTAATATAGTGTATGCAATGCTTTCCATTATCGAATAGCCAATTAAATTAGATTTAAATTTATTTTTTCTTTAATATTGTCGAGAATTTCTTAATTGAAAAACATGCGGGAAAAAATTATATTTCTTTAAACTCATTAATCTGTTAAATATGAATAATAAAATTAAAAAATTGAGTGACACAATGGCCACAAACCAAAAAAAGAAAAAAGTAGGATCCAACATTAATATCCGTAATTCTTGTCGGTATGCAATAAAATCAGTGTCTTGTCTTGAGTTTTAACGAAAATGTCTCTCTAATAATCAACTATCAGGTTAGCCCTGTTTGAGCCTATTAAAATTCTCATTCTCATTTTTTACTTATTTTTAATTAAACATTTTTCAATAAAATAATATTTTTCATCACATGAATAATTTTTCCTTCTATTTCAACCACACATTTTCCATCAATCTAATATTTCAAAATACATTTTCCCAAAATAATATGTCTCAAACACACTCTAAAACACAAACAGTACGAGGAAGGACCTCTTGTATTTTCTCAATAATAAGGGTCCATTTGATTGCAAGAGTAGAATTTGGATCGAAGGAAAATGAATTTCAGGGAATTGAATTGAATATAATTGTTTTCCTGTGAATTATCAATTAGTTGTGTTTGATTAGTATAATTTTTCACCTGAAAAATGTTGAAATTTTGGATCTTTTGGTGTTCGTTTGACTTTGTATTTCATGAAAATTGTCTATTAAAATGAATATTTTTTTTTACAATTGTCCATAAAATTTGTTTTCATTGAAAAAAAAAATAAAAAAAATTGGAAAACTAATTTCCACCAAATTGGTAAAAATTGGTTCTCCACAAAACCAAAAAAAATGGTAATCATGCGAGCCAAACCAAGAAAATGATTTTCATGAAAAAAAATTTGGTTATCAAACAATACTTTTTGATGAAAATGGAATTTTATTTCCAATTCCCATTGAAAATCCTCCAAATCAAATGGGCTCCTATGTGTTATTGGGCGTGATCTATTGGGGAAAAAAAAAAGGCTAAACATATTAAACTGTTTTTTTTTTAATCTAAAATTAAAGTCCATTTAGTAAGGTTTTGAAAATTCAGAAACTGTTTTTGAAACAATTTTAAATAATTTTCTAGAAACTCTCTCTTCAAGTTTGATGAGTTTTTAGAGGAAATTGACATTTCAGGAGACTCTTCTATGAAAAAACAGTTGTAGAAATAGAATTTATACCAAACAGACCCTTAAAAATTCGACGATACCGCAATGTTTGACCATTTACGTCCTCCCAAGTGATTAAAGGTAAAAAGATGAAGAATCTATACTCAAAAATGTGATTGATTACACTAAATAATTAAGCTTTCTTCAACTTAAGAGCAAGCCAATTGCATATATAAAATCCAAAATAACATAGAATTAGGCTGTTTCCCAGTTGTGTAAAGATGCTTTAGCTTCTTGTCGGTTTGTGTGTGTATGAACCTTTAGAAATGATTTTTTACTGAGATTTTTAACCGTTTTACATATTTACTTTGCGCAAAATGATCGTTATTATTTATTAATGGATGCGTCGAATTAAGTTTTTAACCGAATTATTATAAAAAATAAAAATTAAAATTAAAAAAAAAGGGTACAAATAAAAATGCTAAAGACGAAAAACATTTGATAAATAGGATAATCATAAGTTCGTGTTGCCTAGAGCCCCAAGATTCATATCCACTCAACCTTTTACTCTTATCCAGTTATCCAAATGTTTATTTGTGGTGGAGTTGGAGGAAACAAAAATTCCTGCCATAATTGTATCCATCTCATTATCAATTTAGAATTGGGAGACAAAAATGAATTTTGGGGCCGTTTGAGTGACTACAGTAATCACTATACGTAGCATTCTATTTTGGCATGATTTTAATAATTAAAAAAAAATTCAAATGGATTTTTATAATCTAGCAAAATTATGCCAAAATGGGATATCATGTTAGTTCACTACTGTAATCACACACTACGAATATCATTATTCTAAAAGACATTTTTGTAAGGTGTTAACAATCAAATTGGAACAATAGATTTTACAAATCTTAGATAGTATAGAACATCCCTCCTCTCAAATGAAACTTAAACCCAAGTCGCTAATCTACTAAGATATTGCCCTTAACACTTAAGCTAGACTTTGATCTCAGAGTCTTTTTATTCTTGTTATCTTTTAAGGTTGTTGTGAAGCTTTGTTCCACGATGCATTTGATAAAAGTATAGACTATTTAATGGTCCATGAAACCCTTGAGTTTGTAAATTGGGCCCATTTGACATGGACGAACAACGGTCTCATGCGCGGTTCTAAATTGGTTCCCCGCGCGCACGCCAGTTTGCATAGTGTCATCCGTGAGTAATTTTCAATATTTTGATCATAACTTTCTTTATACAATCCGGTTAGCTTGTTTGAGTTTCACTCTTCAATTTTGAGTTGGTAGTTTCTGTCTCCTAACTTCTCCAAATATTTCCAAGCATTGCAGATGATGAGAATGAGCAGCAGCAGCAGAAAACTAGGTACTGAAGGAAGCTTGCCATTTCACTGCATTTTCTATTCTTCTCGAACAACTTTCTCAGTATACAGTAGGTAGCCTATTTGTCACTTTGTTGGCATTGTCCCTTTTGGTGTTTATACTTCACAAATATGGGATACAGAGAACAATAAGGGCCGTTTGACATGGATTTTGCTTTTGCAACCTATAGAAATTTTTTTGGAAGAAGTTACCTTAATTTTTATTTGAAAACTAATTTTTCAAAGCACTTCTTATTCTGAAAATACTTTTAGAGGAAGTCATATGAGACTAACTTCGTGAAGCTAGTTAGCAACTATCAGATTATCTCATAGTTTGCTTATGAGTTTCACAGCTATGTTTCTCATAACAAGACATCACCTAAATAATAATCCATCTTGAAACGTGACTCATTTTGCTTCTCTTACAAGGATATTAAAGGAAAAACTGTGAAAAATCAACAAAGAAAATCCAATGTAAGCACAACATCAACTATCAGATACAACCATTTCTCAGAACACAATATCAGCTAAAGAGTGATCCAGTGCCAAACATGAATAAAAGATATCTAATTCTGCAAACTCCACAGGGGCCTGTTTATGTCTTCCATCGCAGTTGCACGTGTTGGTTATCGACTCGCTCCGGCTCTTGAAGCGAACTCGATCATCAAATCCAGTTTCGAAAGATTTATTCTCTTACAGTAATAAGCGTCTGGATTGGCTTGGAAGTAGGCCTCCAAAGCCTTAGCCTTTCTTGATTTTGTCCTCAGTAATCTAAACATCACCCATGGAGCCCCATGGTACCCATAAATCGCCCTCTTCTTACAGATGTACCCGCCATTGGCCCTTTGTACAATTTGATCTAGTAAGTGATCGACTCAACAACATAAAAGCATTCCCTTCAACAATGCTATAGCTATGGTTGCAATTTTACTTTTTACCTCATCCTTTCTATTCCCCTCTTAACAATGAATCCAGAGAAATTAAGAAATCTTTCATCAAGATGGAGACTTTGCACTTCAAATGAACCCTTGCGGTGTGAACCAAATCCAATAATCTAAACAATACAATAGCCCTTACAACCTTTACAACATCACAGTCAAATTACACATGGCCAAGGCAGAAACACACGAAAAAACACCTTTCAAAAGAGCCGAAAATGATAGAAAATTCAACAAATTGCTTGCATATTCACGCATTCATAAAAAGCAAGAAGATATTCATGAAATGCACTAATAAAAGTCAAGATCCCTAATAAAATTCAAGATCCTGAACATCAAATTTCATTAAACTGAATTGAAAACATTCATAATTACATTGATTTTTCAGATAGACTTCTAAATCAGTACTAATAAAGAAAGAAACCCAATATTTTCAGTCAATTCTTTCACCGACCTTTACACATCTACTAGATGAAGCTGTGCTGCACACCAAGGCCATGTTTGCCATAAACAGCACCGGGCCTGTTATAGAAATAAGGACCCCTTTTCGATTTGTTAACCCTAGAACCACCTCTCTTCCCCATTTTCCTAATCCTCTGCCTCCCGAACCTGTCCTTCAGCATCCAAGGCACCAACTCATCATCCAATCCAAACCCATCTTCATCGTCCATGTCTTCGTCTTCGTCTTCGTCTTCCTCAACATCTTTCTCTTGATTATGACCATCAAAGCAAACATCAGCAGCGGTCAACGTCAGTTGGGGCGGTGAGACTGACAGAGACTCCAAGGAAATGAAGACACCAGGCGATTCACTTCCTTCTTCTTGTTCTTCCTTCTCCTTCCCGATCTTAGACGTCATTTCGTCGTCCGTCAAGGAGCAGAGGTCTTCTTGTTCATCATCTTCTGATAAAGATGTGTCCACGAATTCCCACGAGGACAAGTCATCAGCGACGTCGTAGGCTTCATCTTCAACGGAGGAGAAGGAACCCATGTTGGATCCATTGTTTTTCGCCATGATTGTTGCGGTTTTTCTCCACATTCTCAACATTTTCATTTGAATTGGATTTGTTCCTCTCCTCATTTTTTCTGGGATTTGTTTTATAGAGGCATCAACTTAATAATGTATCGTACTATATGTGGTTTTCTTAATTTTTTAATTGAAACAAAAATTAGGAAAATAGTTGGCCATTGGACCACGTGTGGGACGGTGAAATTCTATTGGCTGGCTTTGCGTGGCAATGATAGCGTGTTAACCCTTTTTTTTATTCTTTCTGCCTTTTTGAGGAAAAACAAAATGCAAACTTTTCAAACTAGCCTTCCTGCAATAACCAATTTGAAACAATGTACATCATTGTTTATTGATTTACGCTGAAATTACAGAAAATATTTTATAGAAATTCGATAGATTTTTGAATTTTCAGTCACACGGAGGGCCCGCACCATGTATAAAATATTGAAAAAAAAAATATCTTCCCACCCTTGAATGTGAATGTTCGGTTGAATTTATGCACTTATAGCTCAATTCTTGTTTATTTTGTATCACGTGACAACACATTTTCAATCCACAATTTTTTAAAAATAAAGGAAATATCAAAATTTATATTAGAGAATAAATGTACATTTAGCCCCTGTTTGGCCC
>CAIGRL010189228.1:0-10910 GCA_903798325.1 Fraxinus xanthoxyloides | reverse complement strand
AAAAAAAAATGAAGCAATTTTTTTCAAAAGAAACAGCTACATTAATGCTAGCTAATGCATAATAAATTCATTTGCTTTTATTATCGGTCCAGTATTGACCAAGAATTTTGAAAAAAAACTGAAGATGAAATAGAAAAGTCATCAACACTAAAAAATAATTATATTCTTTCAATTTATAAGAAAATCATATAATTTCATTTCGAGAAATTTAATCTTATCCAAATTTACAGTTGATTAGACTTTCCATAATTTTCGATATGAGGTAATTTTCTTTAAAATCTTGTTTTCGTTAATAAGTTTCGTTTAATAGTTGTTATTCTTGACATTTGCTGACGTTTTCGACATTTTAAAAGTTGTTATCGACATTTGGACCATGTTTATCTTGACATTTCTTTTGTTTAGAACGAGATTTCCTTCTAAATATGAGAGCTCTATATTTTATAATGTTTTTGACATTTTAAGTGTACTTCTCGACATTTCATAAATGTTTTATTTACCTACTTATAGGGAGAAGCGAGTATTTAATACATGATTGACATGATACTTTTTAAAAGTAGTATATGTTATGTGTCAAATTATTATTGGTCAATACAGTTTTTAATTATATAAATAATTTTGTTTTCATTGTTAAATTTAAAATTGTTAATGTGGTCTATATAATAATAAAATGGACATTGAAGAAAATTTTAAACATTTTTGCAAATCACTGTCTAAAATTGGAATTTTTTTGCAATTTCCTCATTTGCTTATAAGATAGGACAAGTGCTTTTTGCAGTCATGATCCAAAATCAATCTTGAATGATCGAATGAAAGGAATCATATCGTTTAGTTCTTATTTTTTAATTAAATTTTCAGGCTCTGCTAGACGTACCTTGTTTACGAAAAAGACACGATCATACTTGTAACGATGTACAGGATAAACCCAAGAATTGCAGACAAAATGGAGTTGGCCGTGTCCCGGAACATCTTCTAAGGTGACTGTTTTGATGTAAAACTGGCTATGGTGATGGTTTCTGACAATAAAAGCACCAGGAACTCCTATAGACTCATCCCAATCGAAATTAACGTCAAATGTAACGTCATCCTCGGCCGTCAGTGACGTAAGCCTCGAGATCCATTTCTCCAAGAATGCTGGTTTTCCCAGTTTCCCTCTTGATCCATTTGCTGTCAAATGAAGCCCAAAAATTGGTTAAGATTAAAGATTAATTGCTGGAGTCATATGCAATAGTTCATATGGATTTTCTTTTTTAGTTATCCACATTTCTTGATTATTGTTCAACAGGTTATTCAAGAAAATTCACGAGAGGGGAAAGAAGAAGAAAAAGAGGGAACCGGAGTCACCATGAACAGCACTGATGAGCTGCAGTGAAACGCCTTTGCCAAAGAGCTCATGAACTCGATCAACAAACGAAGCCCATAAATCTGTCGAGTCCATAACATTCTTTTTCTTCAATACCACACTGCCTCTAATCTTCTTTCCACGATTGATACTCCTGGGCTCGTCTCGACTCTTTCCGCACAACGTTTCAAGTAGTTTCTCCATCATCTCTGTGCACGAACGCTGGAAAAAAAAATCCCTATTTGGAACAACAAAACTACGTAAGAATGTGTCTGTTCAAGAAAGTAAAAACAGAAAGGAGACGGAATAAGATGCTACACTTCACCTGATTCTACGTGTAGTGTTTTCTAGATTCTTGACTTGGTTTACACTACTCATAAGCAGAATACTGTTTTTAAGATCAAGTTGATGCCTTTATATTGAGAAATGAATTGTGGGGCACATTGAAATTCCAAGTTGAGTGTTTTTATTGGAGGATAAAAAGTGAAAATGGGGTTGGTGATAGGTTTAGCATCAAGTTCTGTCCCTATTGAGATTTTTTCCTCGTTTGATTGAAATATATATTTGTTCCGCCTTGTTTGGCAGGTTGCTTATGGGCATCCTTTTACTTCTTTGAGGAGAAAGGGAAATCAAGATAACTTATTTCCCGTCACCAAGGTGGTTGGACATATTGAAAGAATCGAAGAATACAAACAAAACTTGTTGAACCCTAAAAATGCCTTGATAGTCAAGTCTCGTTGATTCACGTAGAATGTTGAAAATTGTTGATTTTCTACAAATCCTTCATTTTGAGCCGCATTAAAATTTTCATTATCATTCTTCTACTCATTTTCAACCACGTATTCTTTAATAAAATAATATTTTCCATCACATCAATAATTTTTCTTTCTTTTTCAACCACACATTCTCTGTCAGTCTACCATTTCACAATACATTCTTTCGAAATAATGTGGCTCAAACACACCCTAAATAAAGTTGAAACAAATTTTGAAAGAAAAAAAAGATATAAGAAAAAAAAATGGATACAAGAATGTCAACTATATCGACTTAATAAAGATATAAAAACAGCAACAACTGATTTGTCTCGAGAATAAAGCTATACGAATACCAACTCATGTGATTATGACATAACTACTGTTTTGTTATGGAACGCCTTCTTTTCCCATTAAAATTTGTTTATGCTATAATAAATATCATAAAATAATAATAATAATACAAAAGAAAGACATCAATTTGTCCTTGTTTGAGTCTCATGGAAAATAGATTTTATAAAAAGTATTTTTTTTATTGTGTAGTTAAAACGTGGAAAATTTTAAATTTATGTACAAAACTATTTTATTAAAATAATGTGTAATTGAAAATGATTTTGAGAAAAAACGAGTTCTAAAAATGGGGTCGGAAAGATGAGTCCAAATAAAAATCAATAACTTGTAATGTTGACTATTGATTGGATATTGATAGTAAGATCATAAGAAACTAAAAAATTGATTTTGTTTGATTCCTAATGTCTGTATTACAAATTATTCAATTCCCTCTTGTTGGGTCATTTACTTTTTATTGGTGGATCTTGCAAGATAATAAAATGCACCATGTTGTCTCGTCTAGTATACTCGATAGCTTCATGATGCATATAACATGTTATATTTAATTAAAATTAAATAGTTTGAAGTCTTTTTATCATCATATTCAATTTAGCATGCGGGATCATATATCTCGAATTGACGAGTATTTTACTATTTTATAAAGAAAAATATATTTCAATAATCATATTTATGGAGAGAGGGAAGATTAAATAATTGTTTTCAATTAAAATTTAGAGTTTGAGATGTATGACACATTGCAAGAACTTTAAAAAATCCAACTTGAGCAGATTGTTTTCATATTTGCAACTTATTAAACATGTAATTTATTTGATTGTTTGGATAATTGGATTTGGTCAGTATTAATCATTGACTTGAAGTATAATCTCTTTTAGAGACATCAAATGATGACTTACATATTTATAATTTATAATATTACTATTAATAATGTTAATTAGATTAAATATTTATATAATTTTACTCGGTCTTGCTTCATAATAAAATACACGGTAGCTTTGTGATACATGTAACACGCTACATAATTAAGATTAAAACATAATTAAAAAATAGAATTGCGTAAAATCTTTGTTCATTGACTTCAATTTAACATATCAGCCATATATTTCGAATTGACGAGTATTTTATGAAGAAAAATATATACAAATCAATCATGTATACGTAGAGAGAGAAAGAGGATTAAAAAAAACTTTGTTCGTCGACTTCAATTTAACATACCAGTCATATATTTCGAATTGACGAGTATTTTATGAAGAACAATATATACAAATTAATTGTTTATACGCACACACATGGGGGAGAGAGAGAGAGAGAGAGAGAGAGAGGATTTTTTCAATGTATAAAATGTAATACAATTTGACAACACTTTTAAAATCCAACTAAAGCAAATTATCATCCTATTTGCAAGTTATTAAACATTTATTTAGTTGGTTAAAATTTGTTCTAAGTCAATTTTAATAAATGATTTAAAGTATTACCCTTTTTAGAGACTGATATGATTTGTATATTTATTATTTATCTTGTTACAATTAGTAGATGTTAATTAGACTAGAGACTTATATAAGTTTGTTTCGAATTACTGCAAAGTGAAGAAATATTAGTTGAACAAATATCAAAGTTGACCTCTTTTAGTACGTGCAGGCACTACAAGAAAAAATGTCTTTTGCAAACATGCAAAAGGCAACATTCATTAATTGTATGTTGCTAAAAGGGATTTCTCGCACATTCAGTAAGCGTATGTTGCTATTGATTGACAAAATTGAGTTTTGACAACATTTCTTTAATAAATGTTGCCAATACACCCTTTCACAACGTTCACGGTCCGTTGTCTTTAATTTGTTTTTTTTTTTTTTGCAACGTGCATTGCGCGTTGCTGTTAACTTTTTGTAACGTGTAATGCGCGTTGCTGTAAATTAGTTTTAGCAACAGGTAATGCGCATTGCCATTATAAATTTTAGTAACGCGCATTTAAACGTTGTCATTAACTTTTTTGCAACGTGCAACACGCGTTGCTGTTAACTTTTAGCAACGTTCCACGAGCGTTGCCATAAAGTTTAATTTTTTTTTTACAACGTGTAATGCGCGTTGATGTTAACTTTTTGCAACGAGCAATGTGCGTTGCCATAAATTAGTTTTAGCAACAGGCTTAGCGTGTTGTCATTAGATGTTTTAGCAATGCGCTTTGCACGTTGCTATTAACATTGTAGCAACGAGCTTTAATCGTTGCCATTACGTTTTTGGGCCCAATCCCCAAAGGCCCAATGTTTTTTTTAGATAGCCTCTCTTACCAACCAAATCAGCCAAGAAAAAAGCCCAAGATCCACAAACCCTTACAACCGAAACCGTTCCGCATTGAAATTGAATACACCTATTTTCAAGTGAAACTCATCCCCACATGGCGCACCAACTTCTTCCTCCGTCGTCTTGCAAGCCTGCTCCTCCAACCCAGCTCCAGAGGCGAAGTGGATCTCTACCGATACAACACTAGACATTCCAGTCGCACATTCCGCCTCTGATGCCACTCCCATACAAGTAAAGTCTATTTTCCGTCAAGTTTTTCAGTTTCCGACCTAGTGACACCTCACATTTCCAGACCTGTGGATCCCTTTATGGTTCAAATCATGTTTGGTAAGCAACGCTAGATAGGACTATTTAATATAATAAACATGTTTTTAAATTCTTTTTCTTCTTTAATACTATCAAGTAATACCCTATTCTCCCTACCAAACATGCTGCAAGAGTTTAGCCACTATTCTTTCCAAGTCATACTTTGTCTATCCTAATAATTGTGTCGTTAGTGGAATTCCAAATTTTTAGGGAAACATACCATCTGTTGCATATATCCCAGTTTTTAATTTATATATAACTGATGTGATATTCTGCTTTAGTTGGAGTTCGTGAGTCTTGATTTATTATTTTTGTATTCTGAATGCTGAATTTTGGTATCTATTTTGATGAGTGTTGGATTTGAAGGAGTAAATGCAGTTGTTGTTTGATTGCAAAACCCAACTGTTTCAGTTTATACATTATTTGTCAAGAAGTATGACTCTCTCTGATGACAGTTTCTAATTCACTTCTTTGGAGACATAAATAGGGGCTGCATTTAATCAGCAACTTGACTCGTCAGAGATAGGTCAATCTCATCTGACTTTGCATGTTGCATTGTTTCTTAAGTAGAGCGTGTGGTCCCATTGTTGAATGGTTTTTATCATTTTCCTATGTTTTTTTTTTCTTTTCCGGTTGATTTCAATGTTTGTAGGTGATAGAATAATAATGGACAAACCCTGGCTGCAATCATCAAGGTTATTGTCTTAAACAAGATCTCGTGAATCTACTTACAAAATTTAAACTATTTAACATAAAATAATCATAGCATTTTACTTATAGGTTTTCAAAACAAAGAGATGGAGCACGGAATTTTGTTGAAGTAGCTCGTGAAAATCTATGCTCAGAAATGATAGGATGCATTTGTGTTAAGTGTAGGCATGTCAACGAGTCGGGCCGGGCCGAGTCAAAAAATGAGAGCTCGGCCCTAGCTTTTGGTCCGAACCTTAACGAGCCGAGCCGATCCGGCTCGAGTTTTCGGATTTTTTTTAATAAAAACAGGCAGTTAAAACTAATTAGCTGTAAAAAAATTTTTAATAATAAACGGGCCGGGTTGGGTCGATTCGAAGCCCCAAAATGGGGCTCGGCCTGAGCCTTGACTCAATGTGACCGAACCCGAGCCGCCGAGCTTTTTTACCATCGCTAGTTAAGTGTAGGAATCTAAAGCGTCATCATTATGAAACAGTGTATGAACATTTGGTTACTAAAGGAATGGATCTTACGTACACTACTTGGGTATTTCATGGAAAACGACCATGTGAACTAAATTCAGTAGATATGGAAATGCCTGAGTCATGCAAGATGTTTTGGGACTTCTATGTACAACATGATGTAGATCTTGAAACCCCTCTTGATGGAAGAGGTGTAGGATTCAAAATTTGGTTGATGATGCTGAAACACCTTTGTATCCTGGTTGCACGGCATTACAAAGATGTCAGCTTCAATTACGATGTTTAAACATAAAGCTACACATGGTTTATTGGATAGTGGTTTTAATGAGCTTATAAATCTTGTTTGAGACATGCTGCCAGAAAATAATATACTTCCCAACTCATTTTACGAGATGAAAAAACTTGTCAATACATTTGACATTGGTTATGAGAAGATATATGCTTGCATGAATGATTGTTGTCTATATAGAAAGGAGCTTGAACATGCTAAATTATGTTCAAAATGTGGTTGCTCAAAATGAAAAGTTAACCAATGGACTAAGGAAATTCAAAAAAAAAATCCTAGCAAAAGTCTTGCGTTATTTCCCTATAATACCAAGACTTAAGAGGATGTTTGGAATAGATTAGATGGCGACACAACTTAGATGGCACTCAAATAATAAAAGTTCAGATGGTTTAGGTAAGCTTAAAAGGTTTACAAGTTCATTTACAAGTAAATAAGCAATTTAGTTTCTTGAGGGTGCATGTTTGGACAAACTATACTTGCAAGTATTTCTAAGTTCATTGTACACTTGGTGTCTAAAGACCTTATTCAGACACTCAATAGCAAAAGATGATATGGGCGCAATAGGATAAAATTGTTTGTTATAATGATATTGAGTTGCTTTCTTTCGCAGGTTGGAGATTTTGGTTGAGTTCCCATTTCAATGAAGTTGAAATAGTGCTTGGATAAATATCGATTTTGCCAAAGACGAAGATTCTATTTCTCCATCCCAACTTCTAGCACAGCACGAGTAGTGCAAATAGTTTCCTATGTTGTTGTTGGAAAATGGACTTAATATTGTACTGCGGAGAATTAAATGTATGCCTGCATCCTATTTTGATGTTGGAAAATGGACTTCATATTGTACTGCAAGGAATTAAATGTATGCTTGCATTTAGTTTGTAAATTGGTTGCATGAACCAAGCCTCAAGATAGTGGATTGAGTTTACTTTGACATAGTTTTCATTCTTGAAAATGCAGTTACCTTTTGAATGTATGGTTGAAATGTATGAAATTTTTTTCTTTAATAGAAGTTATGTGATGAAGATGTTCAAATGTTATAAATAGGAAAAAAAACAGGGGATAGAAGGAAGGGAACACAAAGGGAATGTAGTACCCAAAAAAAAAAAAGTAGCTTCGGCAACGTTCGTTGAACGTTGTTAAAAGGGTCTACTGCAATGTTCAACAAACGTTGCAGAAAAGAGCCTACAACAACGTTCGTCAAACTTTGTTAAAGGTGAACGTTGCGGAAAATCTACTGCAACTTTCTCCAAACGTTGCAAAAAATAGTCTACGGTAACGTTTGTCAAACGTTGTAGTAGACCCGAACGTTGTTAAAAGGGTCTACTACAACGTTTGACGAACGATGCTGAAAACACCCTACGGTCTACTGCAACGTTCAAACAATGTTGTGGAAAAGGATCTACGGCAACATTTGATGAACGTTGTTAAAAGGGTCTACTGCAACGTTCGACCGAACGTTGCGGAAAAGGATCTACGACAACGTTTAATGAACGTTGCAAAAAGTTGGAATCTACGACGACATCAAAGCTCGTAACGTACACCCGAATGCTGCAAAAAGTCTATGGCAACATTTTTCGCTCGTTGCCATATGCGGTTTCTGGTGTAGTGAGGTCCTGTATTCAGGTCTCGAATCTTAGCAAATCAACTAAATAAATATAATAGTGCTTAATGAACAACGATACATTTTATGCATTGAATTAGATACAAGAATTGACAAATTTTGTAGTATTGTGTCTTTTCTAATACAAAAATAAACGGTAGGAAATACCGTGTGTAAATTTGATATATAAGTCAATCATAAATTAATTATCCTTTACTTCCAGGTGCTGCATATCAGCACTATTCTGTTCTTGCTGCTAATGGAAAGAATCACAAACAAATGTAAAAGGGAGAATGTTGGCCACCCCTACCCCCACAAAAAAATAAAAAAAAAAGGAATAAAGGGAGTGGAATGTTGTAAAGATTTGATAGAAAAAGGGCTTCTTTGTTTATATTCTTTTCTTGGGTGGGTTACATGATCATTGTGATTTGTTTTCCATTTTAGTCATAACTAAAGCTTCAATAATCGATCTAGGAAATAAAAATCAACTTAAAAAGGGTAAAAATTTAATGATAAAAAAAAAAAGAACCGAAATTCAATCGATAGTAGAAAAACTTGAGGTTAAATGATTGGTTCTTAATTTATTTTCATTGTTTCTAACGTTTCAGTGTTATCAAATCAATTCATGATTATTCCAATCAAATTGATTAACCTGGTTCGATTTTGACAACATCGATTAGAACTCTATTATCATGGGATACGCCATTTCTGAACTAACATTGGTTAGCAATTGTGACCGTCAAACTTGGCTAATAGGTCAATTTTCTTTGGTTAGTTAGCAGCTAGATAATTAAATATTTGTGAACCAATCCTATCAAAATAATGTTTGATGATGAAACCCATTTATGACCACAATAAGTAACTAGACTTAATTTTTATTTTAAATATCATAGATATGAATACATATCTTTATTTTAAGTTGAGGAGTCTACATCAATCAAGCAATTTGGTGTGTCTCTATATGTCATTGTTAATACTCAACTAATCATGATAAACTCACGGACCTACATATTTAATTCGAATTTATTAAACCAGCAATTCAGATCAACTCTACGTTGGAAACCTTTATCCAAAACTCAAATAAAGAAATTGTAGAATTAGTTGTCAAAATGATGAAAATCGTCAAATTTTTTGTACGATCAAACACATGATAACCGAATTTGTACGTCAAATTTTATACCTAATGTTTTACCGAATTGACAAGTGAAGGCCCCCAATAAAGGGGGGTAAAAAATTAAGTACGTGTAGCATAACTTTATATATATAACTACAAAAATCTTTTACTCCTTTTAATAATTAAAAACTAATAATCAATTAAAACCATCGAGTTAAAGATTATTAATATCTTATAGTCAATCATCCCCTTATTTTATTTATAGCTCAAAATTGAATTTCATAATCTCACACATGAAAACACACGAAATTTGTGACATTCTAAGTTCAACTATCGTGCATTTGCCTAATTATGCTTTATGAGTGTATTTTTTATTTTTTTTTTAAAAAAATCAATTTTCTATAGGTCAACTATCTTATATTTGTCTAACTATGCTTTTTATTTATTATTTTTCAATTTTCAATATGAGCAGTTGGCTAAAGACAATCGGATTAACTGACAAAGAGGGAAGCATCATCATCATTATCAATATTATTTGATTAGATAATAAACACATAAAAATTGTGTCTTTCAATAATCATGTCGTAATCTTATCCATTCTATTATAATAAATACGACCTAAATGTCAATCACTAGTTATAATAATTGTAACATCACCCTTTGTCGTCTCTGTATAATAAGTTAAGTACCACACTAGAGTCTCGGCCGCGAAAATTATTTAGAACCTCAACGATTAATTTCAGACATGTCTACCGTTGTAAATGCACTTGGTATCGGAATTTTAGATACATAGTTGTGAAATTAAAATGTAAATTTTTTTTTATCATTAGTTCGGATACATAAGTACGAACTTTTATTATTAAAGGCAATCTACTGTAGTATTGGAGCAATACAAAACTAAGGCAATTTATTGTATTATCCTATTCCAATGTGAAACGCTTTGTTTACCATAGAAAATGATTAATTTGTGTAAATTTATGAAAAGTTTTCCATTCGATTTTAACAGTAGAAATAAGAATAAAAGGCACTTTGCCAGTCAATCCACTATAAATGATTCGTAACTTACAGTTTACCATATTAGACGACGACACCTACTATTTGATCTCCTGAAAACAATTCCGACAACCCTCCTGAATTCTGTGCTCCACTGCACCAATTAAAGCTGCAATTTTCAAAACTCTTCTGGATTCTGCTCCCCTGCTGCAACTCCTAACTTTGTGAAATCGTCTATCTCATGCGGATCATTAAAAACAATCTGTTCTTTACTTACTAGAACTCCAGTCACCTTTCCTATGATCTTCAGCAACTCTGACAAATGTGGAGGAAGTAGTGGTATAGTATTTGGATTATGAATTCGATGTTTTTCTCACCAAAACTCTCACACTGATGAAGGTTGAAAGATATAATATGGAGGAATCACTAAATAATCTTTTTCTCTCAACGTTCAACCTTAGGATTTCGTGCAGATGAGTTTTGGTATATATATAAGTAGGTTAAAAAACAAACGGACTGGGGAAAATCCCTTGAAATCGCGAAATAAAAATTTCTCGTATAACCTTGTCGCTCCATTTAGAGCTCAGCGACGGTCGAGTGAAAGCCTGGTGACAGTTCAAAGATGATATTTCTGCTTTTGTAGCTCGAGTCAAATATTGACGACAGTTTAGCGAAAATTCGTGTTGTTTTCCTCCTTTTTGCCAT
>CAIGRL010189118.1:0-19121 GCA_903798325.1 Fraxinus xanthoxyloides | reverse complement strand
AGGAAATGAGGCAAGCCCGCGCCCCAAACCCGCCCCACCCCGTCGCGGGGCGGGGCTGGGAGAGGTGGGAGAGTGGCGGGGCGGGGTGAGGGTGCCCCGCCCCGAACCAGCCCCATTGCCATCTCTAAGCTCGCAGGTTACTGGATCTAGAAATTTATGATTTTTTTTCCTGGCTTTCAGGCACTATATTCCTGTAATTTATAAATTTTAATTTGCTTGTGATTTGTTGTGCTTGAAAATACTTGGAGAGTTGGCACTTAACCGATAATCTTGACTTCTCGTGTATTCAGAAATTGTGAAGGAACTTCTTGGGAGATGGCCTGAACTCTGTAAAATATGCAACTCATCAAACACAAGCCCTTTATATTCAGCTTCTGTGCAGGGTCATCTGGATGTTGTGAATGCCATATTAGACGCTGATGTGAGCTCAATAAGAATTGTAAGGAAAAATGGGAAAACTGCATTGCACACAACTGCAAGATATGGCCTCTTACATATTGTAAAAGCACTTATTGAAAGGGATCCAGGAATTATCTCCATCAAAGATAAGAAGGGCCAAACTGCATTGCATATGGCTGTAAAAGGTCAGGATACTTCTGTAGTAGAGGAATTACTGGAATCTGATCACTCAATATTAAATGAACGTGACAAGAAGGGTAATACAGCTGCGCATATAGCCACACGGAAAAATCGTCCTCAGGTACTGATTAATTAGTATGTTTTTAGTAGCAGAAAACCTATTTCTTTGGGGTTTTATTTCGTTTATTCCACCGTTCGAATTGTTATATTTATTTTCATTTTATTTCATGCAAATAGTCCTTCGCCTCCAATTCACGTCTGACATGATCCTCTAATTCTTGAAAATAGAGGAAATCATTGTCCAGCAATTCCATACAGCTGACCTTCAGGATACTAAAGGCTTGTTTGTCAAAGATTTTTCAAAAATTCTTTTTTTCCCAAAACTATTTTCAACCATGCATTCTACATGACTCACAACCTTTCCACACCTTCTACCCATACATTCTTAGAAAAGAAAATCATTTTTTTCCCTTGAGAAAATATGTGCCAAACAAGATCTAAACCTTTTCCCTTTTCCTTACTTTTATACCCCCAAGAAATGTCTTAGGAATAGTTCATTGCACGGGAGTCAGAACAGGTTTAATATAAGGCCATTCTATAGTTCTATTACTGCAGAGATAATATTTATCACAATGCGAGGAAGATACAAGTTCAGAGGTTAGGGGGAAATTAGATTTTCAAGTTCTAGATGTGCTATGGTAAAATTAGTGAAGGTATTTCAGCCTAACATCTATCCATTGGTCAACATATTTAACGGTCATTTTTGAACTTGTAATGCAAATAAGAATGAAAGGAAGCAGCATCATGAGTCTTACATAAGGAACAAAAAACCAGGAGCTTCTCCACTTCAGTGAGTCTATAGTTCTTGTTCCCCTGCGAGAAGCAGTGGGTCTAAAATCAAATAGGTAAACAGTTTAGGAAATGCCACATAGGAATCATAATATAGAAGCTCTATGATTTTATAGTATGCACAAATATTAACCAGTTAAAGTGTAACATTGTGATGTAATCCAAATGTGGACATGGACGGTGATGGTTTTTTCCTTTCCATTTTTTGATTTTATGGGTTTTAATATAATTCATGTTGTTATTGTCATTATTTAGAGTTCATTTTATAGTTTGTTAGGAGTTTAGAGACTTGGGTTGCAATTGTATTGGATGTGCATTAGATTTTTATTGAACAGCCGCAACTATGTTGGTTTTGGAGTCGGTTTTGTTTAAATAAAATTTCTTAGACATTTTTCTCTCAGTTTCATGTTAATAATTCGGTATCCTTAGTGAACCAACAAATTTGTTTATCAAAATCAGTGCTCAACGTTCTTCTAGAATCAACGAGATCTTGATTTTCTAAAACTCACAGTATTCTGAGAATCAACATGTTTTTAAGCATGTTCATTGTTTGCATTTGTTCTGCTGCGTGATTTTGTGAAGGTGTTATTTTGAATTTTTCTTTCTTCTTATTGGGTTAGTTAGCTTCATCAAGTGGTTTGCCATCTAGGGATGCATATTATACTTTAATTAATTTAACCACGCTAGAAGATTTTGCGTAGATGGAGGACAAACTAAATCAACGTGAAAGAGACACGAAAACACAATAGAATTGGGTGTATGAAGGAAATGATTGATAACATAATTGACTATTATATTAGTTTATGTAATGCATGTCATGATATCTACTTCTAGTTCCTTACCTTTTTGAGTTTTCAGCACTCTAATGAACCGCATCTGTATTCCAGATTGTTAGCCTTTTGCTGACGTTCAGATCTGTTGATGTTAATGTCATAAATAATCAACGTGAAACTGCAATGGACATGGCCGACAAACTCCAATATGGCGCATCTGCTTTGGAAATTAAGGAAGCTCTAGTAGAGGCTGGTGCCAAGTATGCCAGGCATGTTGGCCAAGTTGATGAAGCAACGGAACTCAAAAGAACTGTAAGTGATATTAAGCATGAAGTGCACTCCCAACTCATACAGAATGAGAAAACCCAGAGACGAGTTTCTGGTATTGCGAAAGAGCTAAAGAAAATTCATAGAGAAGCAGTCCAAAATACCACAAATTCTGTGACAGTGGTTGCCGTTCTTTTTGCCTCCATAGCGTTCCTCGCTATATTCAACTTGCCCGGTCTATACGTGACAGACGGACCAGAAGCAGGGAAAGCCCTTATTTCCAACACTATAGCATTTCGAGTTTTCTGCCTTCTTGATTCCACGGCCTTGTTCATTTCTCTAGCTGTTGTCGTCGTTCAGATTACCCTTGTTGCCTGGGACACAAGAGCTCAGAAACAAGTTGTCTCAGTTGTGAACAAACTAATGTGGGCTGCGTGCATTAGCACGTGTGGGGCATTCTTAGCAATAGCATTTGTGGTCGTAGGGAAGAAAAGTTCGTGGATGGCTATCACTATAACTGTGTTGGGTGCACCTATTCTAGTCGGGACTCTGATTAGTTTATGCTACTTTGTCTTCCGACAACATTTTGGAACTTTTGGTAGCGATTCTCAGAGGCGCATCAAACGTGCAAGCGGAAGCAAATCTTTCTCGTGGTCATATTCTGCAAATATTTCTGATTTGGATGACTACAACTCTGATGAGAAAATTTACGCCCTGTGAAATTTTAAGTGGACTTTTTAAACGTCATGGCTTTTGTTCATTATACCTCCTTGCACGCAGTATATTAAGGTGGTCAATCTTCAGTTATGAGAATAACTATATATGCAAGATAATTCTGCATTTGGAGTGTGTAAAACTTTGTTTTCACTTTTTGCATGCATCTTCGTTTAATAAATTTGTTAATCATGTATGCACTCGGAACTTTGGTTATGTTTCCAATGTAGCACAATCCCATCCATGTAACAGTACACGGCATTAAATAATAATTCTAATAATATTTATTAATATTCAAGTTCATTAGTTTATCCATCCATCTGAATGAAGGGTCTCACCTTAGACAGGCCTAAAGTCGAGAGGAAGAATTAGAAATAGACAAAAAACCGTCCATGATGGACTTCATTTGTTCGACTAAGCTGTTAGACATCTCGAGATGGAGAATTGAAAATGTGACTCAATTGGTAGCACTACAAAGAATGTGATATTTATTTTCAATAATTTTAAAGGAGATTATGATTTAGAATAAATTATTGAAACAAAGTCGACATATATCCTAGATTGGAATTTCAACCACCTCTTTTTCCCACATGGTTTTCAATAAAAATAACACAACCACGTGGGTATATTCTGTCTATCAGAAAGTATAGCTTAGAAACAACCAGACCCACTGCCCACCTTCTCAATCCCCCTTCAAGATTCCACGAAACAGAAGCTCCTAAAAAGTACAATTTACAATTTTTTTACCGTCTTCACCAGTCACCTGCCTTCTTGACATAGAGATGCTGCGTAAATAACCTTGAGACAGTTAAAGTTGTAACTGACCAGGACTTCTGCGCAACGATCTTGAAGGAGGCCTATTCATGTCTGGCACGGTCAAAGATCCCTTTGATTCTAGTCTTTGTACGTCCTGAAAACCCATGAAGAGATTACAAATTGAACAGAATCTAGTGTGAAAAATTTGTAATATGTATATCGACTAGTAGGATAAAGATCTTTTTGGTAAGTAAACATCTACAGGAGCGACAAAAGAAAACAAAATGTCAAATAGTATTTAAAAACCGTCAATCAGTCATCCTCAACAGCCTAATATCACCTAAATCTTAAGTACCTCTTCCCGTCTATTTCTTCTTTAATTTGGATTAGTTTGAAAACCTAATTCGAACAAAAATAGTAACAGACTGAAGGTCCCAAATGACAACAATATAATAACTAGACATCAAGTACAACAAACCTTTGTGGATGAAGTAGAACTGTTGCGATACTGTGCTTGCATCTTCAAATGCCTACGATGCTGTTGCTGAATGTGCCCAAACTTCTGCAGGCTCGAAGCAAAGTTTATTCCATTGTGAATACTCCTTGAAGCTTCATTTAGGTCGCCACCTCCAACTATGTAATTAGCATCCAAAAACGAGTTTCCTGACGATATTCGATTGAACTGTTCACCACTGAAGGAAGGCACAGTTTTTAATCGAGTCCGAAGAATCTTGAAGGCTACACTTTGCTGCATCAAATGGAAAAGAAACTAACAGTTCCAACAGCAGCAAACCATGCATATAAATCATGTTGCTATGAACATAAAAGATAAAAAAAATCAGGAAGGCACAGTTTTTAATCGAGTCCAGACTATGTAGAAGGCTATACTTTGCTGAATCAATAGCAAAAGAAACTAACAGTACCAAACAATGCATATGAGTCCTGTTTGCTATGAACATTAAATATAAAAACAATCTTAACTATAACATACATTCACTCAGAAAACAAATTATAAAGCCATCAAGTTAAAAGAATCAGAAATTCAAAGATTGCCTTGTTTATGGCATCCAATTTAACGCAGTGTATTATTAGCTTAAGCATCAAAAGAATGTTGTAACAAAAAAGTATACAAAGTGCCAAATGCTTCAAAGATAATTTCCCATTATCTAGGCAATGAATGGCACAAATTGTAGGCAAGGGAACAGTACTTAAACATTGTCAAGGAACCAAAAAAATCTCTCAAGTGCATCTGAAAACGCACACAGACTAATAAACAAGGGCAAGAGTACTAAAGATTCTTTTAAGCACATCTGACAACACATGCAGACCAATAAACGGGTGACGAGATTGAGTTCAACATGTAAGTGATCAGCAAGTGAAGGCCCAACCTTTTTCGCCAAAACCAGAAAACGATTCATATATTCTCAACTTCAATTGGTTGATCAATCAACTTAAACTATGTGCCATCATGAGCTACCCATTTATGCAAAGAAAAATCAAAGCCCATGTCAAACCCATTGGGTGAATTAAGTATAATTTAGACTTGGAAAGTGAATTGCATATAAACATTAATATAGTGTTGCTTCACTTATGCACTGAATCAAAAAGACTTGGATTACAATTATTTGAAAAGCCAATGATGTTGTAAAGGAAGACTAACTTCTGGTCAGTTCCAATTTCACATTACATGAAACAAAAAATAATTAAAGCATAAAACTTTTTCAAGCTTTAGTCTCGAGGTGATACAGAGCATGTTGATGTTTCCATGCACATCAAATTTGAAAATAAGAAAACACATACCTGGGGAAGGAGCATCAGGAGACCATACAAGGCTTTCAACAACCATATATATCTTCCTGGTTCAAGGAGCTACAAGAAAACAATTTAATAGACTCCATATGGCACAATAAACAATAATGTTGTAGAAAACTAAAAGATACTAATAAATATATAACACCATCAAGCAATATAGCCATCAACCATGAAAACCACACGATATAATTAAATCCTATGGCTCTACCAGTGAAAGGAACCATCTCCAACTAACATATTAAAGATCTATGAGAAGAATGCCACTTTTCTTCACTAATCATATATACAGCTTTCTCAATGTGTAAATGCATATGCACGAGAGAGAAAGAGAGAGAGATTCAACTAATCATCTTCCAACATATTCAATCACAGTGAGGGAGTAAATCAGAGGGCACCATTTGGCAATGGTCAAGTAAAATCTGAAAATGTGAAGAGGAAACAGGCTCAGACAAGAGTTCAACCCCAACCATGCAACTCACACCAAGGAGAACAAAAAATTCTCACTTCTTCATAAATAAAACATAGTTAACCACTAGAAGACCAGGTTTAGTATTTGTCTTGTTCTGTCACAATAGGATTTCCAGCATAACCACCTCAAAACTAATAGGATAGACATCATTTAATTGTAGCAAATCTTAGCACATCCTAAGTTTTGCAAACTTATTGGCATTACAACAGCACAATGTTGTCTGATAGTTCTTGTGATTTGTCCTTGCTGTACACCGATTGACAACAGTTATGGTTCCATAGATAAGTTGACATGTAAGTAAAATAAACAAATTTACTGGATAGTGTTTTCTCAGTTGCATCCCTGAGTTCCTCTCCAGCAATTTGAGTTTGTGCATAGCTTTCTTAGACGAGAGTACACAATTATCACAAGCTTGCACAAGAAAAACTAGTTCAAACCAAATATACGAAGTGACCATCTTATTTGCGAAAAGCTTTTAGTTTATTCATCCAAAGCGTGTATCACAGTGAAAAAGAGGTCATAAAATATTGCATGTAAGAGATTTCGCCATATGTCAATCTTAGGAAAAGATTGAAAATGTATAGACCTACCCTTGACAAACAAATTTTTAATACATAATCAGGCATTAATCGTATTTTTCAAGTTATCATATTGATTTTAATTAGCTACTTACCATGTTTTATTTTGGACCAGGACAAGCAATAAAGCGAGGAGACTAATTACAAAGGGAAGAACAAAAGAAGGAATCTTAGGGGTTTGGACCAAACTTGGACTCAAATATTACGAAGTGGACCTGTATTCAACACAAGAAAGGAAAAAAAAAATAAATAAATATATAAAAAAGGGTTATTCATCCCACCGTGGTTAACATTGAGGCAGCACCAAGACGGAAGCACTAAAAAAGGAAATAAACCCACATTGCCATAAAGCAAAATAAGGAATGCAGTGAGTTTGGTTGGTGTAAAAACAAAAAAAAAAAAGGAAAACGAGTAAAGGAAACAAAAAGGGAGAACAGCCAGCACAATGAAGGTGTTAGTTAGCCTTAGGAGTAGGAAAGAAATAGGCAACCAACTTGAGAATAAGAGATAAAAATATGGCAGATTATGGAAATAAAGAGCTGGCAGCTAGATTGAAAGAAAAGAAAGCAGTACCAGTAATAAACCTAAAAGGAAGTCTTCTGATGCACTCATAAAAAGGAAGGACAGGGCAGCGGCTAGAATGCAGAGACTACGCAGGGAAAAAAAAGACAACTTCTCAGAAGAGAAAGAGATAGAATGAAGAAAAAAGGGATGAAGGCTATGTCTGGTGCTATTGAAGATTAAAGAACCCATATCAAAACCTCTTCCCTTGTTCATGTCGGGTACAATCTACTGTCTTTCAATTCAATTACGTCTTTTTAATTTTTCTTGATCAAAGTACAGAATGAAACCTTACAAAATTCTCTTTTTATAGCCTCATTTAAATGTTGATGGATCTAGCTTCTTCAGACGATTAAATTGGATGTTCTTTCATCTTTAATAGCATGTAGGTTTTTATAATTAGTAATTCATTTAACTAATCCGTGCTAGGCTCCTTAAAGACTCAAAGTAATTTCATTTCTTCGTCGTATTTTCATTATAATTGATGGAAGAATTCTTAGGACATGACAACTTTGATTATATGTATTTTTATTAGGTCCCTGTTTGAGCAAAATTATTGTAGAATGAGAATGAAAAATATAACCATTATTGGGGCCACACAAGAGATAGGAAATTTGAATTTAAATGTTGATATGATGGATAACGGTCATATTTTTCATTTTAATGAGATAATAATATAGATCAAACGGGGCCTAGATACGGGGAAAGCTAAGACAATCAATCAAACGAAAATATGGACCTGCCTCGGATTTATATAACTTGAATTCATTGTTAGATATACGAGATGACAATAGATTGATTTCGAGTTGTCGATCCAATTTTGGGAATTACTCAATAATTAGAGATTATGAAGTGAAACCCTTGGTAATTTAAATTCTCATTTCAATTTGCTAGCGTTAATTTCCTTATTGATCTTTAGTTTCAATTATTTTCAAACAAGTTCAATTTTGTAAACTAGGCTAGCCTGAAAACTTAGATAAGATTGAACTTTCTAAACTGTCTCCCTCTAGATTCCATCTCGTGAACATTATTCTGTACTCAATAGATTTGTGCACTAGCGAATATAATTTCACAACCACCTTTTACACATTTGTTTAGAATAAAATTGATCCACTTGAAAATATATAGACCATACCCTACTGTTAACTATTTAAGTTTTTATAACTCAAAGTGTGTTTGACCCACATTATTTTGAAGAATGTATTCTGGATAGTAAATTGATGGAGAATGTGTGGTTGAAAAACAAAGAAAAGTTATTGACGTAATGGAAAATATTATTTTATTGAAGAATGTGTGGTTGAAAATGAGTAAAAGAATGAAAATGAAAATTTTAATGTGTACCAAACAAGTGCTTAGTCTCAGCAGGATGGCGAACAACTTAGATAGAAACTAAAAATTAATAAAAGAACTTCAATCCTGTCTAATGTACAGATGTCAGTAAGTATTCATAATCAATCTAGTATCTGTACACGCTAGGTAAAAACATATTGTAAAGCATCAGCAAATGAATAAATCTAGCAGACTAATCAACAACCACGTGCTATTCAAAAACCACTATTACCTGTAGCCTAAGGTAAGCAAATGTAGGAGTCTCTAGAAGGTGAATCAATTTATCCAACTGGACTAAAAACTTAACATTGATATCCTCCTCAACCATAGATTGAATGACGGAACTTGCATGCTGGTAAGTCTGGAAAAATAAAAACCAACAAAGGGTGGCAAATCCTGAGTCTTATTATTACACATGACAATTGACAAGGGACAGAGATAGGAATGGGAAGCCTTCAAGCACAAGGCTCTTACCTGAGCTAATAAGCAAAGGCTTATTATAGCCATTGCAGAATGGCACCACGAGGCATATAAAGCAAGAAATAATTTTTTCCCAGCATCATTAGACAGGGATTGTTTGAGGAGGTCACGAAGGCCAGACAACTCAGATGAAGTGAGCAAAATCAAGTTCAAAGCCTGCTAAGAAATGAATGTGCAAAAATGAGTCATTAAATAGTAATACAAGAACGTACAAGTTCTTCCTACAAAAAATGGCATAAATGATTATTGATAAGTTGATAACTGATACTAAGAAAGATACCAATATATATGATGCAGTTATAAAAAGTATAACACACTGGCATTCCTTTTATTGGATTAGGTACTATGAACGACCTGAACCATAATAGACGCAAAATCCAAATCAGATTCTCCTTCAAGAATTGTAGATAGCTTTCGGTAAACTGTTTCAGCGTCTAATAGTACACACAGTCGGCGAATTATCAGAGCACCACGTCTGCAAGAGAAATAAGAATGGGATTTAATCCACTATATAACTATATCAGATAAAATCATGACGAGACAAGTCAGGACTACAAAGCTTACTTCTCCAGAAGAGAGTTGTCGACTCGAAAATTTTGAACTAAAAATACAAGGAGCTGGACGAAGTGCTTGTCGTCTTTGGCTATGCATGCATGCACCTCAAGTACCAGAAGAACTACCTGAGAAGAAAAGACGAGCGAGAAGGAAAATATTTATAATATCTACACTGTTGTGAGACCCTTTCCCAAGAACAGAGCATATGACCACATTATAGTCAATGAAAAAGTGCATGAGGGTACGATGTTTAAAAGGATTGTAAGTACACATCCTATTAAACTCATTCATAAATCATAAGATGTGGCACTGAAGTCTCTTCAAATTACGGTAGATTCTTAACTACTAGAGTTTGTCTATGAGTCCCTAAACTAACGAAAACACCAATTAGATGTAAAATACTGTAAACATCAACATTTATGAAATATGAGCCCTGAAATAGTTATGTTTGATATGGTTGAAAGTAGAAAGATTCAGAACGAGGGCAAAGAAGAGGGAATTGAAAATGGGATCAATGAAAATACTGCTGATCTCCAACATTAAATTTTCATTCTCTTCCACTTTTTGTCTTTCCCTGCCAGAAAAGGGATTAATTTCTTTCTATGAAGTCATGAAAGGAAAAATTCTCTCCATTTTAGATACATCCACTATTGTCCCTCAACAAAACATGGTAGTTTAGGACAAACAGCAGGAAAGAATGGCATCTCAGTAAACTATCAAGAAGAATTCACTCAACATTCTAGACGCAAATATTGTACCCAGCGAAATCGAGCTACAAAAGTTATCAACTTATATTGCACTTCCTAATCATTGTCTTAGTGTATCTGATATCAGTAGACCATTTCATTCTAATGTGAAGTGAAATGTGAGCCGTCTGAAGTTAAATTGTTGGAAATCTTTTGAAAAATATTACTGAAAATGAACACACAAGTCACCAAGTGTGTTGGAGGTGTCAAGTATGAAATCTTCAGAGTAAAATCCTCTCATGAAAGATTAGTTGGAAGAACAAATTCTAATTTCCTAAGGCCAGCCAGATAACAAATGATCTTGCATTTCTTGCTTAGACAGCAGCCTTGGGAGGTTGTTGTAACAACTCTATAGCTTGCAGAAGAGAAGGAATCAACTATGGTTTTAACTGTCGGGCAGATGGGAAATAAATATCATTTATTTTATTTATTATATTGTCTAGCAGAAATTGAGAAAGCTTTTGGGACCCCCTTTTTTATGTTTGTCAGGAAAGGGAAGGGAAGTTATTGAGTATACTACTCTGGAGGCAGAAGATTACATATATGAAATTGGGTATGTCCTCAATAGTAAGATTTCAAGGTCACAAAGTACTAGTCAGATTTCTTTTCTTTTCTCCTTCCCCCCGTCCTCTTTCAAAGTGGGAAGTTCAGGTACATGGGTTCCCCTAGCACTCACTCTCCACAAGAAATAAGTAGAAGAATAACTGTACCACCTGTTTAGAATTCTCCAAACCTTTAACATACACAATACCCAGTTCACAGTATATATAAATATAGCACAAACACATGCAAAAACAAAACACAGAAACTTAATTCTAGAAAAAGATAATACTCAATATTATGATATCTCTGTAGATTTTGAGAATGCACACACAAATTTTAAAAATAGCATTGTGAACAAAGGCAATAGAACAAGGTACCTCATCAGAAGGATCTGAAAGGGCCTTCAGAAGAGTATCAAAGACGTCATTCAAAAAAGACAGAACCTGTGAAAGATGAAAAGCTATTTCATCAAAGCAAGGTCTTGCCCAATTAGCAAATTCAGTTTAAAAATCTCCACAATGGTAAAATTAGATGCCAAGCATTTGGCAAACTAGTGTAACAAGACATCAACCAGATGTTGACCGGCAAAAATGGACCAGGACACAAGGAGTTCGTCACTTCGTTGAGAAACACCTTGCACTTGCAGAACCAGTGTTTTCAAAAGCATCCAAGGTGCACACTTGAGATTGTCTCATGTGTGAGGTGTACATTAAAAGCCTCAAAGCTTAAGCTTTACGTGCCATTTGTCACAGCATACACCATGAGTCCTCGACTTAGTAACGCCCTTAGGGAAGCTGATGTGTGCAATCCTTAGTCTTGCCATTTCTGCACATTTCTTTATACCAACCTCCGCATTTAGGGTGTTTTTCTTTGTAGCCCAAAAACATTCTTCAATAAAATAATATTACACGCAAACTCAAAACTTTTTCTTATTTTTTAACCACACACTCTCTTACAAAATATTATTCCAAAATGAATTTTGGGCAAAAAGGGGGCTCAAACAGGAACTAGAGAAGAGAAGTAAAAAGCCTACGTGCTAGGCCTAGCCCTCTACTCCTACAAAGGGGGTGTCCCCCATATCACATTGCAACTTTTGGCAGAAGACGGCCAGAGATAGACTTGCAGGAATATTCACTCTTCTTCTCCTTTTGTATTATTCCTGTTTTAACTCTGTTTTTTCATTTTTTTATTTTTTTTTTTCTCTCTTTCCTTTAACATTCAAAACCAAGCAAAGTTCTAGCAAATACTAAGCAATTATTTCATATGTTTTTAACTATTAGTTCTCATTGTTGATAAATGATCATGTAATTACTACTTCATTAATCTATTATTTTTAAATTTGTTGATCCACTTCGTGTTCCCATGATTTAATTCAATGCCAAGCAGAGAACCTAAATGGGGCATGACATATCATGAATCCTCTTGAAAAGGAGAGGTCTCCTAGGAAACGTTGCACATCTTTCATTATGAGTTTGTAAACGTTTCCTGGAGCTACCTGGTTAACTATGAAACATACATTGTATTTCTATAATCATTTTTATTTTTTTATTAATTTACTCAGGCTTAAGCCTCGAGACATACTTTGCCTAGCAAAGTCCCATCGAACATTTCTCAAAACTCTGTAGTACTTTAGATTAATCTTCGCTCCTTATTTGAATGTGAGTTCCTGATACTTTTATGTATAAAAATAAACTCTACAAGTCTGTGAAATAGCAATCAACTGCAAGCCTAGACAATCCCAGACAACCACAATTACATTTTATTGACAAAACAAGAGATGAACTTCCTCAAGAACTATACAAAAAGCACTCCACGTCAGCACAAAGCCCTACATCCTTGTGCGTCTATCTTGGAGGATATTGATGAAAGGAACCATCAAAATGGGGTATAGTAAAAGATCAAGAACTTGAAGCATAAGATAACCAGTTAGCATATCTATCATTCTAACTCAAGCATGAATTGATCCCTCCACTACCCACAAGTGTCGCATGCCTATCTCTTTCACAAGCTAAAATGTTAATTTGCTTCCGGAAAACCTAATTTAATCTCGCTTTTAAAACAAATCAGTACATGTCAAGCACAGAGAAACCCAAGGCACGGCACAACCATTAAATTTTGGAAAACTATGGGATGCACCACATATGGGATACTGAGAGGATTAGGAAGGTGCTTTGCAACACAGCCAACTTGCACCATAACTTTGGTTAACTAGCACGGTGACAGTGTACAGACTGAAAATATAATAACCATCAAAAAAAAAAAAATTGATTTCAAAATTGGTAATTCTTTTGAAATTTGTAAATAAAGTACAATCTGAAGAAGCCAAGGCTATATCTTGAATGATTGCTTGTAAAAGAGTCACACAGCCATATAGTGCAAAAATGACACAGCTTAAAGGTCATATTTAAGTTTGTTCAGGAATTTAATAATAGTACTAAAGCAATTATAAGTCTTTTCCATTCCTTACTTGCGAAGCTACATTTCATACTAGGCCTTTTCAACCAGAAATTTTTAATGCTTATTGTTGACCCCAAAAAATGAACTCAACAGATATCAGACCCACTTTTGCCACGTCAAGTACGGATCCGACGCGTTTATACCGGAATGAAATTAGTAGTTTGACTGGAATGGACGCGGAAGGCACTTTCCGGCAAGAAACAAGAATGTTTGGACCTCGGAGGTTTTAATTACAACGATATTTGCACTAACAACAAACACCTGGTTGATTTCCCATATTAAATATCTCGTCCGTAATAAAATATGTAGAAGGATAAATATGAGGTATAATGATAACANTATTGTTGACCCCAAAAAATGAACTCAACAGATATCAGACCCACTTTTGCCACGTCAAGTACGGATCCGACGCGTTTATACCGGAATGAAATTAGTAGTTTGACTGGAATGGACGCGGAAGGCACTTTCCGGCAAGAAACAAGAATGTTTGGACCTCGGAGGTTTTAATTACAACGATATTTGCACTAACAACAAACACCTGGTTGATTTCCCATATTAAATATCTCGTCCGTAATAAAATATGTAGAAGGATAAATATGAGGTATAATGATAACACGTTTGTGTTGGAATCTCGATATACTTGCTGTTCAGCGTGTCGAAAGATATGGAAAGAGCTACATATTTAAAATCTTATCAAAAGTTTCGCAAGATCAATATGTTTTTGCACTTCTCTTGTTTAATAGGAACAGATGCCAACCCCATTTTCTATACAAAGATAAGCTACTTATACCAATTTAACAAAGGTAGTGATCGTTGGATCCAATCCACGTGGTTAGATCTCTTAAGCCTAGACTTCACATCACTGTCCACTCATTACAATTAATATTTTATAGAGGGTCAGCAGACCTACACAACATAACCTAACATACGAACAAAGTTTTATTACAGTCTTATCAATCATTTCTAAAGGATCTTTGGACCATGACGGGTGGAATCGGATTCTGTTGGATCATGGTCAACCTTTGTTGAAGATATTCTGGTGGTAAAGGGGCCTCGGATGTCTATGTCGAGCTTCGGCATAGGGCTTTGGGAGCTTTAGTGCTTCGTGCATAGGAAGCCTCTGCATGTACATGGATGTGCTTTAATTAGGTATCCGATATGAGGGTTGAGGGGACGTCGGTCAAACAAAGCTTCAGCTTTTTGAAGGAGCCTCGGATATCCATAGTTTTAGTTGATTTCGACCTTATAACCTTCTCTGAGGACCTCACAATTGGCATTCCATCAACTTAACTGCCTGATGTACGTGGCTGCCACGTGGATATGTTGCTTACCTGGCGGCTCACGCGGAGTGCTGTTTTGGGGTCTCTAATTTTGGAGGGTAACACTTATAATACAAATTACCTACCAATACACTTACCAAGACGTCATATGGCAAGAAGAACAATACTACAAAATTGGTATATAAGTCAAATATCTAGCAATTTGCTTTCACTTTCCAAAACAAAATGTCCTACACTAGCATATGACCCATATGAACAAGTCAAAAAAGCAAAAAAAATTTGATACATCCTCATTACCTCCAATCGATGTCTATTTAAAAGGGTTGATATCCAGTTCAATGCTTCAATACGTGTTGCCTCCCATTCACTAGATAGATGCCTGTTGCACGAGAGAACTAAAAATTTTCCATTCAAATATTCAATTGCAAACATAGGACTTTAGTAAAATCGAAAACTATATCAGCCCACTTCCGCCATTACCATCTGTGAAACACAATTAATCATCAATCAAACTTAAAGTGAAATCAACCATTATACCTAGCTTTTTCTAGGATAAGAGAAAAATACCTCCTTGCTACTGAGAGGATTGCTCCTACATCAAATCCTTCAGCTGGATCAGCCTCAATTCCATGAAGTTCTTCATTCGTTTCACGAGCAATCTGATAATTGATGGGAAAGTTAAGACAAGCATATTTACATCGTAACCAACAAGAGGCAGCAGTAAAGGAAGAACGCAATCAATGAAGGGGAGAAAAGATTGCTTATTAAAGGAAGAGAAGGTAAACAAAGCTGGGGGAAGGAGCTCTAAAAGGTAAATAAGTTAAAACATATTATAGATGTGAAAATGATAAAAATTTAAGGAAGTAACCGGATTAGTCATTGAAGGAAGGATTGAAAATATTAATAAATCAAAACATACAACTCTTATTTTCTCTTCCTTGTCTGATATGCAGGGTAGAATGGCTCCAAGAATATCAGCATAATAAGGGAATAGCTGATCCCCGCCAAGTTTCACAAACTCATTGATCTGCAGACAAAATAGTAATTAAACTTTATTCAAACAAATTTGAACATTTTATTACATATAGTACCCCAAAAAACCACTCAGAAATTGGACAAATACTTGTCCTTGGCAATCATGACCTTAAATGTCCTTACCCAAATAATAGCCGTCAACCTAGTAAATTCATCCGTTGAATCTGCCCTCTGTACCAGTATTTCAGCCATGCGACCATAATCTACAGACTTCAAGAGAACCACTGATTGGGTAAGATAAAAAAAATGAACAGTAAAATCTGCTAGTTCAAAGAAATGGGACATTTCTATTATGAAATTTTCAAGAATGACTGATAATGCCAGCTGAAATTTTTCCCAGAGAAGACATAATCCGCAAGTATTTGCAACATATTATGGTTGCAAATCACAGCTGAAAAGTGAAAACTATGCGATATTCAGCCATTGACATAAACAAGTAAGTCCTCCAATGTATCCAAACCCACAGGCATCTTCAAAAGGTTCACTTAATCCATCCTCCCAAAAGTCCCACAGAAGCAGTGTTTCTGAACATCGGTGGGAATAACATGATTGATTTCAAAAACATGTCATCATGGAAGTAAGGAAAAAAAAAAAACTAACTATGCTACAGTTATATGCATACAACAATTAAATAATTTACACACATTCCATGCTAGCATGAATCTTACTGGAGAATTTTTTATTTCTTGAAGAAATTCTGAAAGTGCTGAATCAGCTTGTTGTCTTATTTCATGGCTGGAATCACTTAGCATGTTAAATAAGCCTGTGATTTCACCAATCAGTGAGAACGTGCATCAGAGAAAACACAGCTAGAGCCTAAAAAGCCTCGAATGAGAACAACTTACCATCAAGAAAATCAGGAAGAAAACCAAGCATATCTATATCAGGAACACTGTCTAGAACAGTAATCCATCCTACCAGAAATTGGCGCACATAAGGGTTTACGATATTCATTCGTTCTCTTAACAATGGTATAAATTCTTCAATACTGTGGCAGGACACCATGGCAAGAGTTAACACCAACAATTTGTTACATTCTTCATATAAATTTAACAACTCAGTTCCAAAACTGCAGTTAGAACAAATAGTTAGCATACCTGAATTGATCACTCTCTGTAACAATATCCTGCATTAAAACAAGTCAATGCACCAGGTTAATAATCAAAATTATCGTTAAAGCAAAACAAACAATAGACAAAAAAAGAAACTGGCATGACTAGAAAGAAAATGAAAATCATATACCTTTACAAGTCTATCTAAAAGATGAGCAGCACTTTGTACACTGGATTCTGAATCAGCAGAAAGTTTACACAAAGCTTCAAAAATCTGATTGAAGAACACAATAAAATCTCCTCTCACAACCTGCAAATTAGCAGGGATGAAATCCAAACACAGGACAAAAATGCAAATGCCAAGACAACCGTTCAAATTCTCACCTTTGCTATGTTATACAGTGCTTCACATGCATAAAAACGAACTCTGCTATCTTGATCAGTAAAGGAAGATAAGACTGGTCGTACAATTTGCTGAGAGATCCCGAAGGAGCAGTAAAATGTATTAATAAAAGAGAGAGACTTTCAGAAGCAACACAAAGAAAACGAAATAATTAGTAAGCAACCCAAATTAGTAAGACACATCAAGGATGACAAAGAATATAGAAATCAATCGCCTGCCTTGCGTTTCTTCATCCGTCAAGTAAAAAAGCATTTAACATAAACACCAAACAGTGTGACAGCAATTTTCTCATCCATTAAAAAAGGTCCAATTACAATGTTGAATTGTTGCAGCAAGCAGCAATGTCGTTTGCTAAACTTTTTCCCACAAGAGAAACAAGTGATAACCTCATTACGACCTTTTTTTTAATTTTTAAAAGCCCTATCCTAAATCTATTTTCCTCTTTCTAATTAAGAAATGCTTTTACATTAGAACAGCTGCATAATATTGCTGTAACAGTTTCTAACTACAAAATCTGAATGCTTCGGAAGGATATTATTATATCTCGAGTCTGAATTTAAAGATTTCAAAAAGGCCACCAGTGCCACTATGCAGTATCTCTGGGCAAGCACGGACTACAATCTATTTGACATAAAGAGAGGCAAACTGACTCCTATATAGACTAATAAACATACAAGCATCAAAAGGTCAGCTGGTGCCTTTATGTAACATCTCTCGGCATCCAATGACAGAGATATATGTGAACTGAAGTCTAAAGAAGGGATAGTGAATGAGGCTCCTCAATAAACCGTTATGATGGAGGAGCAAATGAGCTGAAATGGGGCTGTTGCCGCCAATTTCAATTCCAGGGCAAGACGACACCGTTTTAGATTAAAATGGAACGGTGTCGTTTTGAGCTGAGGATTTCAAAAGTAATAGGAACACATTTAATAATTTGCCAGTTGAAAACACGATTTCTTTTTGTTATAACGAGATGAGGGAAGAGGTGAGGAGTGCGTGTCGTTTCCAGTGTGATCTTCCCTCTCATTTTTCTCTCTGTCTTCTCTCTTTCTCTCCTCTTTTCTTATTCTTCTTCTTATTCTCTCTTTACATTTCAGTGTTGAGTTGTGATTTCATTCAATTAATAGAATTACATCTTGGGTTATTGATTCCCAGCACATTTTCTTTCAATTGTTGGTATTAGTTTGATTGAGTTTTGTAGTTTGGGTCGAGGTTGAGCTCCAACCATAACATTTGGTATCTAAGCAGCTACGAGGACTGGGATGGCTGAAACTAGAAGCAAATCGAATGAGGATCATTTGAAGCGATTGGACAAGGAGGTCGCGGATCTAGGAGTAGCATTTAAATCCTCAGATCAAGTGCTGAAAGCAGTGAGTACCAAACAGGATAGAATTGAGCAAATGATGGGTGAGATGAACCAAAAATATGAATCTATTGTGGCAACGTTCGCTCAGATGAATCGAAGTAAAACCAATGGTGATGGAAAACAGATAGAAGGAAGTGCAGTACCATTTCAACTCAATGGGGATAGTAGTCATGGGAGTGAATACCGCTCAGGAAATTCCAGTGGAGGTAGGGAGTTCAAAATGCTCTCTAAATTACCGAAAATAGATTTCCCCTATTTTGGAGGAGATGGACCCAGGGAATGGTTGCGAAAAGCGAAGAAATATTTCCAAATCCATCAAATAGAAGATGAGATGAAAGTGGCAATTGCGGAAATGTACCTTAAGGGGAAGGCTGACATATGGTTCCATGGATTTATATCCAACCACCCTCACGCAGATTAGGACCTGTTCTCGAGAGAAATTTGCAGGTTTGCTAATTAATAAATAATAAATATTGTGTAATTTGCTCAATCAATAAGGCTGTAAAATTCGAAGAAA